>JAODUP010000195.1:515000-814819 GCA_025642065.1 Paralvinella palmiformis | reverse complement strand
TGTGTGTTTTCTTAAGTGTTGAATGAAACTCACTAAAATGCTTTTTGACTAATGGCCTGTTACGTTTCTTTTTTACTCCGATAAATTAACATCAGCAGAAGAAGCAACTTTTAATGAAATGATGAGAATGTTTTTAATAATACAGTTTCGCCTTAAAGCTCGATCGTGAGGCCTTAGTTTTGCACGTTTCAATAAGTTGATGGCTTACATTGAACAAATACACGATACCATGTCCACAAGTTTCAAGGTAAGTCATACATATCAAGAGCTGTGTATAAATAAACGATACCATGTCCACAAGTTTCAAGGTAAGTCATACATATCAAGAGCTGTGTATAAATAAACGATACCATGTTCACAAGTTTCAAGGTAAGTCATACATATCAAGAGCTGTGTATAAATAAACGATACCATGTCCACACGTTTCAAGTAAGTCATACATATCAAGAGCTGTGTATAAATAAACGATACCATGTCCACAGGTTTCAAGGTAAGTCATACATATATCAAGAGCTGTGTATACATGGGCCAATGCAACAAATTATAATTTTCCTCACAGCTCGACCCTTGAGACTTCGTTTCTGATATTAAATCCAACTGGCCTTTCGCAGTCGTATTATATTCGCTACACTCACTCACTTCAATTGCCAAATGACCATCCCAGACAAACCAAATCCATAACAAAGAAATAAGGCTTGGAACATACACGTCTTAGTCAATTCTGTTCTGTTTGTTAATTGATGGTTTTGTTATATATTGTAAGAAAACTGATTACTCTATCAAAGTATAATAGGAATTGCACTATTTGATGTACAATTGAACATACCAGCTGTATAAATCCATAACCATTATCGCTGATTTGTCAAATACGAAAACAAAGTAACAAAACCATAACGCGTCCCCATTCGTTTCTCTCTATATATGGGTACATGTGTATGGTTGGAAAGTCGCGTCAGAGTAGATGGGAATATGATTGTGAAAGTATAAAAGCCTTGATGGCGAATTTCTAAATGAAACGCATATTATAGTTACCCATTTCCTGCCTTTCGTCCATGTAATCTTTAATCCATTTCGTGGCAATGATGATCTTTTCTATCAACGTCATACTAGTTTGTGTGAAGCGAACTCGACTTTCCAAATATCCCTTGCAGTCAGTGTATATCGTCAACAAATGATCCTTGTTACTATAACTTCCGTAGGTCTTAGCCGTCTCGAGAAATCGGACAATCTTTTCTGGAATTTTTATCATATTTCGTCTTTGGTCAGACCATTGATCACCTTCACCATTTATCAGCGCCTCCATCATCCGCACAAATGGCTTAACCGTTATCTCTTTGTACGATGCGATCTCTAATTTACTTTTGCGGATGATGTCTTCCGTCCTTATGACATGTGATTCGGTTAATGTGCGCGATTTTCTTAATTTAAACTTCATTTCAGATAACATTTTCATCAAATCCACAAATATATTTTGTGCTCTTCGACGGGGTGAATACATTCTTCTTCTTCTTCTTACTGTCGCCTAATGCAATGGTCCAAGGTAAGTCATTTGTTCAAACATCAGCTCATTTTGTGGTCGAAATAGTACAGATAGTTCTAATTCGCTCTGCAGACGAGTATTAAGAATCCACATTTGGATACATACAATAAGTCGTTTGTTTGATAGTATTCTTCCTTGACTACCATCATTTCAGACGCTCTGCACTTGTTCTGGTTATCTCTTACATATGGAGAAAAAATCCCCAGCCATTATCTATTCCGATTACTTATCGACTTAGATCAGAGTCCCTTTAGATATTATACCTGATCTATTACTTATACGTGTTTGTTTTATAACTATTAATCCTATCTTAAGGTTACAATGCATTGTAGTAGTAGTCATTATAGTAGTAGTAGTAGTAGTAGTAGTAGTAGTTGCAGTAGTAGTTGCAGTAGTAGTTGCAGTAGTAGTAGTAGTAGAAGTGGTAGTAATAATAATAGTCGTAGTCATAGTAGTTGTAATAATAGTCGTAGTAGTAGTAGTTGTTGTTGTTGTTGTACAAGTAGTAGTAGTAGTTGTAGTAGTAGTAGTATAAGTAATCTGAATAATAATAATAATAACTAATAATAATACTAATACTAATAATAATAATAATCAACATCCTATTTTAGTCATAAAGAGCATCAACATCGCGCAGTGATTAGCTTAAAGAATTAATTATGTTCCTGATAATTACTGGGATTTAGTCCACGAAATATACGTCGATTTCAATTAGGTGGTTGAGAGAAAGATAGAGATAGATAGATAGATAGATAGATAGATAGATATATACTCATTGTTTGGCAATGTCAAGACATTTATTCAAGAATATCATGTATCAGTGAGCCGAGGAATTTTCCACCATATGTCCAGTTTTACTCCAACTAAACCACCTCGTACATACTATATGGACTAAAAATGGATGCTCGTGTTCTAGTTTTGTGTCTATTTTATTGATGTTGATCAATGACATTAGTTGTGGATTCGGTGTTGTCTAGTTGTTTCATCAAATGTCCCAGTTCATAGGGATGAATTTCTTTCCATATTTGTGTTCGTGGATCCATTCCTATCATAAGCAATTCTTTATTACACCTTTGATGAAATCATATAATAAGTACCAATATGATCTATTACTGTATATCCTGATTTATTCCATCTATCTTCTGTTTTGTATGCATTATCTTAATATCCCATTGTTCAACAATAACGTTAAGGATCGTGTTGTATTTTTATATTTTATTATATATATATATATATATATATATATATGACTCTAACAATAATTTTAGGTTATCTATGTTATGAGTGAGTACTTACGTGTTTTTTACCACTTTATATGCTACAGAGAAGACTCTTAATGACTTGAGTAAATCTTTGAAAGTGGTGTTATAGAGAGATAAGTAAACAATTTATGTGTCATTGTTGGAGATAATGAACGGCCAAAATGAAAGCTCTCAGATGTGTTGTGATAATTATATGAGATAGCCATAGACAACTCGACATACTGACGTGATATGTTCATACATATTAATGCATATTAATACGTTTATAAAAATGTCCCCTAGATTTTTACTGACTCTTTACTGTGAATGGAAGTTGCATAGACTAGTCTATAATACTGGTGCTTTTAATGATTAAACATAATAACGTGGTATAGTCATATAGATAATACTTGTTTATCATCATTTAATTATAGAAGATTTTTTAGTCTTCCATAGCCGAGTATCATCAATATAATCTTTTACATTTTTCAAAGAAGAGGAATATTTTAACTCATTGCCAGGATAACAGTGATATATATATATATATTTACCGTGGTATGTGCTCTAACGAAAAGTTTATGTAACGAATATATACATAACAAACGGTTTTCCCTATAAATAAAAAATGCTAAAACGTACGAAACGAACGGGGATGAGGATGTATGAATCTTAGTTTGAGGGGTCTACTTCCCTAATGCGTACGATTATTATTGCTATGCGTCTCTGAGAAAGAACGTCCGTCGTCATATATCGGTTCAGGACTAAACTTATCTAATTTTTAAATATTTCTTCTGAAGATCGTATTATTTTTATAAATATTTTGCTATACAATTGTACCACTGAATCGGCAGAAGTGAGTGCGAAAACTAATAATACTGGAAAATAAGAAACAAATCAGTAATAAGTTTTAAAATGGAAAATAAATTAAAAAACATTTGAACAGGCTAATGGAATCGCTAGACACAGCAAAGTAAGGTGTGATGTGATCGAAGAGATGGAAGATTTACTCTTAGTGTCGACTGAAGATAACAAAATGGCCGGTGATATCACAAGTGAAGTGAAATTTGTGGCTAAATAATACACGATTTCTGACACCAACGCACCCTCTAACGAGAATGCTAAGAACTAAAGTATTAGGTCACGACTCCAAGCCTGTGACCTCATGCACCAATCTTCACAGTCTACCGATCTGCCAGTCCCATACAGGAGTGGTTCAAATAAAAAACTGTTTAGATGGTTTTCATGTTTTGGGCTTCATCGTAAGTCTACCATGTTGCAGTTCCCGAATAAGACAGTATTTAATCATTTGATATGTTCTCCTGATCAGAAAAACGATTTACAAAGAAGTATTTTCATTTTTCAAGTCGGCTCAAAACACGACTGGATGGACCGGGGTAAATGCTTTACGATCTTATGGGCACTCCAAAGTCAGACACAAACCTTTAGGTGTGATTATATACAGGCTTTGCTAATGTTTATGAAGATCATTTAATCAAACTGTTCAGAATAAATGTGTTCAATTCTAGTATATTATATCGGCCAAAAGGGTAACAATATGCATTATTTAAACAAATTACTGATATATTTCATATGGAGTTCATATACTATTGACAGATTGAACGATTTCATATTTAGATGAACGTTTCGCAGTTCCTATCATTATGGAAATCCAATAGGCGGCGAAAGTTACTTTTATGGTTCTCATTGATTTATCAAATTAACTTGTTAGTTTTGTACTTGAGGAGAGAAATGACGCATATTTAGTATATGGAACACTTCGTCTGTGTTATGATCCAGTTATTAAGACTATATATTCTATTTTCCTGACACTAATACAACCCCCAACAAGATAACTCTGTCGAATCTCGTTTGAGGCAATTCAAAATTTCGTACTCGTCTCCAGAGTTGACCCAAACCTCCGTTTCCCTTCACAATGCATGCGCCGTAAGCGTCTATTGCTTGTGGGGTTCTCGGACATATACCCCCAGACAAATACATCCACCCCCGAGAATTACCCCAGACAAATTCCCCTGGACCAACCCCCGTGCCAAAACCCCCCGGATATTTATCCACCTCATAAATATTTTCATTTATCACATGTAGGATTTTAGGATGAAAGATGGGATTTTATTATGAAATTAAAAATATTAAATATTTTTGATATTTATTCTTGTTGTTTCATGTTTAAATTTGAAAGATCATTGCAAATAACTAACTTGGACGCAATTTTACGGGTGAAAGATATTAATGAAAAAAAAATTTTATTTTATTTTTGGGGTTTAGTTTTAATTTGAAAATATTTAAAAAATTAATTAGAAAAAAAAATTTTTTCCTTTTTGATAATTTGTGATTTACATAAAATAGGATTAGGAGTAGGAGTACTTGCAAAGAGTACTGTAATTAGCTACATAAGGCAGCAATTTTGACTGGATATCAAACCATTCTTATATTCTAATACTACATGCATTGTGTACGTCTGGTGCTGTTTCTTATGAGTGTGAGGTGCGTCGTATCACTCACTAACCGATGTAGTGGCGATATCGTTGGACGTTGCATTGACCAAACCCTTGCTGCTGATATTTAAAATTCCTCATTCCGTGAAGCGTCGTACTAAGAATACTCAGGAGACACTCCAACAAATCATTCAATCCTTAGTTATTTTGAGGAATCTTCCCGACAACATCCGGATGGAGATTGTGTAATTGTCTATATTGTTATTCATGAAAAGTTTGACTTTTATATTATATGTTACTCATGAAATATTGACAAAATAAAATTATTAAAAAACTACATTTTCATTTACCTAGGAAAAACCTTCTCATTTCCAATTTATTTTCGTTTTGGATAGGCACATATGGTCTTGTGTGTATTTAGCACGGCGGTGTCCAGGGTTTTGTTATCCCGCGGTAATTGTCTGGAGCTTATATGTTCTTGATATATATCCTGATTAGTATTTCTGGACATTAAACTAAGGCTGATGGATACAATTTGATTATTTAACGGCTTGCGAAGAAGGAATAAGCCGGTAAGAGGTAATGATTACAGTGGCTGGACGTTAAACCACTCCTCGTTTACCATGCAGATAATCATAGAATATTAGGACTAACCTCTTTGATGTTACGTGGTGGTCAAATCCAAAGGCTTGGAGTCATTTCTCTGAATGTGTTTGGGCACATTGTTCGGGATTACTGTGATTATTTGTTTTTATTTAAAAACTCTGTTGGTGATGATACGTGCAATAGTTTATCCGCCTAGCGTGATGGAGGAATTGCCATAGGAATTCAACGTCATAACTGCGCATTTCTTTCGACCCAACACACCTTTCGTCCAGCAGCGGAATCAGCAGGCAGGGCTCAACTTTAACTTATTTTGGCACTTTCCCGCAGGGCAAGTGACTGCTTATTTTGCCCCCATTTTCGATGTATTTGTTATGAATACATTTGTAATAAAACCGCAAACAGTGTTGATATTGTGTTTGTATCATGTACGAGCGTGATAGTGAGTGTATGTTTATCATAATTTAGCGACAGCTAATTAATGACAAACAAAATACATGTATGTGTAATGTACATGTAATTTTATTTATAGCCGCAATAAAGGCTGCAAGTCTGTAATACTACATAACAAATTGAGAAAACGTTTATATGTCAATCATGAATGTTTGTTACGTTCGTCAAACATTTATACACTGAATTCGGACGATTGATTCTCCATTATTTTGTTCGGGACATTGATCGTCTTTATCCTCTGTTGGTGCTACTTTAAGTGATTGTTTGAAGTAACGCACAACTGATGTGGTTATATTAGGCTGACACGCAAATGTTAATGAATCACATGACTGTAATTTACACCGTACACTGACGCGTTATACGTCATCACCTAACTTTGGAATCTGATTCGCTACCGAGCTGTACCGAAATTGTTTTTGCATAATTTATTCAAAATTAAATCCGCTAGCGAACCAATTACGTTATTTAGAACTCGGTCAAAGTCGACACACAATTCGTGGGTTTTCGGTTAACGATCGGAAATAAACAAAACCACGTGCATCGTGTCGTAAATAATTAACATCAACATGGACGGTGAGTGGTATTTACGATCGATTTGCGATCCAAAAACGTCTGTTGCCCGGCGGGAATTAGACTGATATTTTTTTAGTTGCTCGCAACTAGTATCTACTTGCCCCGGAATGTGGGGAAGTCATTAAGGTTGAGCCCTGTCAGTAGGTCATTTCTAACTTTAAAAGGCTGTACACAAAACCAATTTTTGAACATGTTTTAAGCCACCTTTTCCAATCATGTTAGTGACTTTAGAAATAGTAATTGCCGTATTATAGGCGTTGTGCTATTATTGTGTCAGCATTGCAAGATGTTTCTTTGGTGTCCCTTTGTGTTACTAGGAGGCCACTCTGGCCGGAATGTGTTCCCCCAAACATTTTGAAGGCTTTGAAGAGTTAGGGTGAGAGACTGTTATGTAAGATATTGTATCTCTGGGTAATTCCATGTACTTGACAGTGAATAAGGAGGATGCTGGTGGAGGAACACATCGTGGATTTGTCCACCAAGGAGCCACATCATTTCAACTAAAACTTCAGGGATGAGTTTTCATGCTGGAACAAACTGTCTAAACTTGTGATGGATTAACATCCTGCTATTGGTGCTATGAAAATGGACCATAGTCATTTTAATCACACCGTAATGGTCCACGTTTAGTCAACCCTGGACAACCCTAACAGAACTTTTGAAAAACATCCTACAGGTGAATTGTCAGTAGGACAGCCATCAGTGAGGGCTAGGGAGGATGTCACCTTCTAAATAAATCTTTCCTACCCTCTTCTGTTCTGCATACTGATAAAGTACAATTTAATTTTATTATATTTTCTATTAATTTAAGTCTTTATTTTATTCTTTATTAAAGTAGTTTATATATTTCACTGTTGAAAGGATAGTCCACCTTCATTTCAAATTTTTAGGACTAATATAGCTATACTCACAAATATCATAAATAATGTCAAAATGTGTAAACTATCACCCACATATTAAATAATCCAGTTCAAAGTGCGTATCCGGTTAACCTGAAGTCTGTACAAAAGCGTGTAAACAAGTGTGAACAAAGAATTATTCCAGAACTAAACTCCATTATCTTGTTGAAATTGCGTCATGAATGAGATACAACCATATCAGTTTGAGCCTGAAGGAACCTGAAAATAGGAAGGTGATTCAAAATGGCTCAGAAATTAACGCTCAAGAGAAACTATAATCCGCGTCAGTATAGAGAGCACCGATGTGACGTCAGATTATTTCAGTTTTCTCCTTCCGGCCTTCGAATCTGGCTTCCGTTGCAGTCGTAACGATTTCCCTATATCTATGATATTTCGTGATTATTATTGTGGAATTTCGGTTAATGTTCTAAGCATTATATATTAAAAAATATTTTCTGATGGTGGACTGTCCCTTTAAGTTATTGTATTTGGGGGCCTGAAACGGATTGTTCCTATTTACATGTATTTCAATGAATCCTTTAGTGTTATGAAGAATGAGATTCTAGAAATAAACTAGAGTCGTTATAGCATACTCCACTTATATATATATATATATATATATATATATATATATATATATATATATATATATATATATATATATATATAGTCTGTGTATCACCCGTATACAAATGATATTTAGCGCCCATGCGTTTCGCAACGGTCACCAAAAGGATGCGTGTATAATGTGAAACCAAAACGACCAAGAACTGAACCTTAGGTCACGATACAATCTTAGAAACGAATATATATATATATATATATATATATATAATATATATATATATATATATATATATATATATATATATATATATATATCTTTTAAAATGAACTATATATGGACAATAAAATAATAATGCAGTTTCTGTATTTACATAAACATGTGTTTCTTACTTATTTTATCAATTTAAAAAAGGTAATGACCGAAGTAGGTTCTCCAGATGTGTACATCTTTAAACATTAATTCTGTATTTTGATACCTGAATTTCAAACCAATATTTGGTGAACACTGTTAAGGCTAAGGGTCGCCTCCTTGGTCTAACTGGTAGCCCACTGGATCACAGATCACTACCACATCAGTTCGAATCTCGGCGTGAGCATATCTGAAGAATGTTTCATCTTTGCCTTCGTTCATTACCTTTGGAGTTCGCTCGGCCCATTTAGCCTACCATATGCATAAAAGTGGCCGTAAAACATCAGTCATCATCAATCATCTATGCTAAGGCTAGGAAATGATCAAAGCCTAACACCAATTAGTAACTTGACTTAAATTGTAGAGACACGTTTAACAGGTATCGTATCTTTTGCTGAGAAATAGCCAGACACGATCATTTGTAAAACTCCGCATTAGATGAAAACCAACATTTGGGGCTACCATTTACCGTTGATATTGAATGATAATTTAGTGTCTGTTAGCATTTCCAAATTAACTCTACGTTCAATCCCAATAGTTGGCAGTTTAGCCATTAATATATTTTCTGATGGTGGATCATCATCAATGTCACCTTCTATGAATTTATGATATCAACCTAATCATGTGTATATCTGTCCTTATTATCTTATTTCTCCTACTGACTCTCATATAACACGTCAAAATAAATAAAAACACAACAAACGTCGAGTTCTTGTCTTTTAACAAATGACTAATCTGATAATAAAATGTCACCAGTGTCCTCTAATTGTGATTCCGTGATGTAAACCTACTCATACTTGACACTTTTATGGGACGATATTTTGTGTATATTATCTGATCCTGAATGAGACATATTCTTATGTTCTGATTATCTACTCTCATTTAGCCTATATGTAACGCAATCTATTATTTTGAGCGACGTGTGTTTTGTCTCGCTTGGCTAAATATGTGCACGTATATGTTCTGCTGTATGGGATCGTATGAGCGGTGGCATGATGTTTTTTCTGTGCTGTGATTGGATATCGGTTGTTTGATGATCCTTCAAAACAATCTAGTCTGATGTCGAACATGCAGTATTGTCATATGACTTGAATCAAAACACAAATATATGCAAAGTACATGACTGAATAGCTTGATATTTAGGAAGGACTGAAACTCGATACCAGTTTACAACGATATTCACATGAACTATTAGTTATGAACCGGATATAGCTGTGAGTGGTAGTGATACCCGTTTAGATTAAAGACCGAAAAAGGTCAAAACATTCCGATTGTAAATACTTATTTATACACCAACTTAACCAAGGAAAACAAATTACAAATGCCATATACATCATTGAACTGAGCAGGCTAGGTTAAATCTCACACTAGATGCTAGGCATATGTGAACAGTCCATATGCAGTGAATTACACATAATATAATTATGAAAACCTTGTCCTCTACCAATTAAGTAAATATCATCAAACGATGTGTTCTCGGCGAGATGCCAGCAGCAAGCGAGCGAATTATAATGTTTTGGCAATAAACAGACAAGCCCCCTCCCTGACAATAGTGAACTCCGGTGGCCTAGCGGTTAAGCACCCGGCACTTGGTGTCAACGGTCGCAGGTTCGAACCCCGTAAGAGGTCGAAACTTTTCCAGGGATTAATTTCTCGGCTCACTACATCGTGGGTGGCTGACCACGTTAAATGGCGCTGCCGTGTCCACTGAATTATTTAAAATAAAGGGGGACGTTAAAAACCCCCTGAGGACGTAAAACACTCTGGCAGTGACCACCCTCAGGGTATTTCGTCTCCATCTTTCCGTACTGCTCCCCTGTGAGTGGTGGGGGAGAGATTTCTCAACCACTCCAACATAGAGGCTGTGCTGATTAAGCGACAGCCTGGGGATTCTCCCCGAACAACAAAACCAAACCTGACAATCCATGTTACAAACCTTCATATCAACGTTGATTCGTCGACGGTAAGGATAGAGTTGTTATGACCCCCCTTGCTTTTCCATCGCATAACATCGGAACATGACACCCTGGACGCCACCATGCCACGGGGCTGCACGACCACCTCAGCACTACAGGGTGGCACAAATTTATGTAGGCAAAGAAACTAACATTTGTAATAAAATAGGAGTAAATTGCAAATAATAGCACTGCAATTAATGATTGCAGTCTGTTTTTAATAACTGAATTTACTAGAGCAGCTTTCATGATTATTGTTTAGAGGAGCAGTAACTCCCCGTCAGGCATAATCTTAAATATAGACGAGATGAATGAATGAATGAAGCACTTCCAGTCAGAACGGCTCGTCCATGAAACTACAGTCACTTCCATCCTTAAAAGGTTTTAGATATTATGGGGTATCCGAAGATTATAATAGCACAGTAACACTGGATGACACTTTTCCTTCGTTAACAAACCGGCCGCAATGCATAAGAGTTTCGAATTCAGCTCGACACAATTTATGTTCATGACCAGCACGAAGTACCTAGTTGGAGTACTCAAAGATCGTATAGGGGAAGGTTGGACAGCTGGCTGTTTAGCGTGTAATAAATATGCGGTACTGCCGCCTTGCGGTAGACATGGTAGATGACTAGCAAATTTGACAGTATCATTCATATAGCGCGAAAAATGTCCAGGACTTTCATTTTTCAAATTTACAAGGGGAAAAAAGAGGTAGGTAACATGCCAAATATGATTGAAAAAGAAATAATTGAAATAACTATATTATCGCCTGCTCACGACAGTAATGCTACCGGCTGCCAATCAATAATCATTGAATTTCTATCTAAAATTCTGAAATCTTTCATATTAACATTGAAGTAAATTAATGAGTCCCTTTATGCTGAAGAAATGGGTATCATTGTGATTATCACGAGTTTGGTCAGCTGAATATATAATCCATGTTATTTGACTTAGTTTTACAGGTTAATCATAATTAAATCACACGCCTTATATTTACAGTTTAGTCCAATATGGTCACCATCTACTGATCTAACCGCCAGGAAAAAGAAACTCAAAGCATGTACATCCAGACTATGAGTACAAATTACCAGGCTGAAATGAAATGTGCTCAAGGCCACTCAAGTGACAGTAACAGCTACGGATGAACGAACTTGCTAAACATATGTCTGGTCCAGCTCTTGATTTTGTGTCATATCAACTTCAACATTCCAATCCACAAACTTAAAAGCTCCTTGCCAAAGTTTTAATAATGCTTTGTTGGACACTTTCATAATGAAATTATGCTGTGCTATTTTTGATGAACTGGCAATAAAAGAAAATGTGTCATATAACCCTGAGCATGATGAGGTGAAAGATGTTTGGAGATGTTGGAAAATTTTAATATTTTGCCAGTCGTCGGTTTAGCAAGTAAGTGGAAACTACCAGTTGGATATTTTGTAACCAGCAGTACTCCAAGTGCTGATTTGATTAAACATCTTTTGAAGTGTATTAGAATTGTAAGTCACCTTATTGTCAAAAATATAATATGTGATCAAGGGTCAAATAATTAGTCAATGGTCACAAAACTAGGAGCATCTGTTAGTAAGCCATACTTTTTGCACAACAATAATCGTGTCATTGTCTTCTATGACCCACTATATTGATTGAAGAGTATACACAACAATCTTAAACAGTTAGATTTCAAAGTTGGAGAGAACAATGTTGTTTCATTTTACTGGAGCAATTCAGTGTTACCTATCAGAATGGGTCCCAACTTAACACAAAAACATGTGGATTTGCCAGTGTTTTCATGGAGGGTGAAAAGGTGGACACAGGGACAACCCTGGTGCCACACAATTCCATATTGCCTTCTGACAGATTATGCTCGTATTTTGTACACAAGTGATTTGTCAGCTGGATGTCGATACATTTCTATTTAATTTAAAATGTATTGCTCCAGTCCAACACAATGAGTCTCTACACCCACCAGTTCCTTCTTCTTCCCAGATACCTGATGCCATCATATGTCTCATACTTATGTTTATCCCACAAACTCGGCTTACAGTAGCGGAAGCCATTATCATCATTTATATAGCGGGATATATTTCTCGCGAAATTACAAAAATGGTCTGTAGTAAATGCAATAGAGGTTTAGCTGGTCTTTTAAGTACAGCAAACTCTTCCCATGTGTTTATTGCTGCTAAGCGGTATCAAGATCTTCCCACTGGTGGTCTTGTTGTACCCAGTTCAGATTTAACGGAAGTGTGTACATTGAAACAGAATTCCGTAATAATATTGAAAAGATCTATATTAGTAACACTTATGCTGTCAAAGATACAAGGAGAGTTAGAATGCGATTCGTGTAAAACACTACAGTTTGTTGTACATTTGTATATTAATATCTGTCAACGCCATGTTTTACGTGATCATTCAATAGCCGCAAGAGTAAAAATAACCGTAAACCATTGAAATTAAGGCATTGTTGATTGATCAGTGTCATTAATTATTATTTCTTGTGTCTTTATGTACACTTGTAAAAGCTGGTAAATATTACATTTAAATTCAAAATACATATTCTGAACTTATATGATAGCAGTAAATAATATAAAGCTGAACATATCATTTATTGAATATTTAAGGATTACATCCACAGCTATCTATTTGTGGATCTAGTATATGATGTTTGTTATTTTCATTTCATATTACATTCATGTCATGAAATAACATTTACCCATAATAAAGTGCACTGATTTAACTCACTGCTTTGTTTTATTTCCAGAATATATTTGCTCATTGGCCAATATATTTTTAGCATGGTGATTATGTGAAAGAAACACAACATGGTGTCTGAAATACATGATCAGTAATAATAATGGTTATATAGACACATATCTATCACAACAGATCATAACGTAAAATAAATTATGCAAAAACTACATTAGTGACTAGGCCTACTTATTACACTTTTTAACTGGACCAAATAAGTGGCAAATCCAACTTTCTTTTCACTTCATAGTTCCAGCCCTCAATCTCTATACTATTGATGCCACTTTTACTCCTTTCCCCATTTATAAAGTTTACCCTTGAACATATCCAGTTAGATTGTCTAATGCCCATTTAAAGCCGACTTATCTTATGAAATTACATTCGAAAATAAGAAATAGTCTACCATGTTTTTCGCAAGGCGGCGCTGCTAACAGTTTATTTCACACAATGCCATACGCTATTGCTCGCTGTCCCGTCTTATTCTCTGTGGTCTTAGGAGTACTTCTGAAGTTATGTTTCATGTGGTAAACGTGTCGCCAATTTTCGCTCCTCCAAACATATTACCTGATGACCATTAGAAGTATATACCCCATATCGGAGAAGTTACGGCCTGCCTGAGATGTGCAGTTTGCTATTAGAGCCTCAAGAGATGGAAGAATAAACATGATAATTAGTACATAGACTGTTAAGACTTTAGCCTATAGTAGTAACATGGAAGATGTCACACAACGCATACGAAGGTTTTGTTTGACATTGGAGAGGTGGCAACATAATTTGAGCATAACATATAATATCAATGATAGACAGGATAAACGAGATCAGGATGCCTTTTTATGAAGCAAAATGCTGATGTCGGTGTGTGAGACTGTCAGCCCTACTTTATTCTACTCACAACAAATCCATTAAGGAAAATCACCTTCAACATAACTACCATTCAAGCCTCAATTTGATTCAAGTCGTGCAGTGGTCGGCAAAATCGAGAGGTTGCGTACTACAATGGAATACATATGTGACTTACGTAGCAATGAAAACAAAACCAAAGAGACCATAGGACGTTGAAAGTGTCACGACTTTAATGATGTTGGCAAAGACTTTCCATTCTTATAAATCAACCAGATTGTGGGCATAGCACAATTGAAATATTTAGTAGCATGAGCAAATAAACAATTTCACCCAAGTGCCTTATTGGTCATAATAGTCCATTTTTGTCTGAAGAAAAATTCAACTTCGATTTTAAAATATTGAACCAGTCCAACATTGGATAAATTGTGCTGGCAGTGGTAGCTAGACTAATTATACTATTTATCCGCTGTATCAGTTAGGATTGGCATAATGGTACTTTCACAGATAAATACTAATTATCTTTAAATTTCTTTTAGTGTTTTTACAAACATATTATTTGGGGTATAATTGTACAGAACCTTTGAATGGCTACTTCTAATAATGGCGCTTTATTAAATATTACGTTATTATTATTATTATTATTATTATTATTATTATTATTATTATTATTATTAGACAAATCATATATCAAACATAAATCTCTTAAATATTTGTATAATATAACAATATATTTAGAAATATAGAAAATAGAATTTGACCACACATTGTTGAAGACTGAACTCTTCCATCGAGGAAATCAGAATTAACCATAAGGTTCGCGCTCACGCCTCTGAAATAGAGTTCACCCGTCACATAAATATTTGATCTCAGCTCGGCCACCAATTGTTTTCAATGAGAAATAGGGACTTGGAAGGTTGTGACTATTAAACGCTCGTTTTTTTAACAGCGGCAAGTTTTATTTTCAGGCAGCATGCCAACATCCAGCATCGTCAATTTCCATTGTCCTTCATTAACTTTACCTTAACTTGATCCAGATTCTCCAATTTAGCTTGATTACCATCTGTAGATGAGACACTGTAGATGATTACCTGCTTCTGAAATGCTTTCTCGGTTTAAACTGCGTTATAGAACTGAGTTGTCTTATTATTATCCACCTTAAAGTCGTAGTTAGTTATGCACTAACATACACAAATGATACATTAAAGTTGCCTCTTAGTAAATCAGCGCGCGCGCGCACACACACACACACAAACACAAACACACAATCCAACAACGGCCTAAATGTTTCGCTTGTTCACACAACATCTTGCGACTCTGAGCCTGTTGGCCCTCTTTCCGTACGGGTGATGTAGGTAGGATTTGATTGCTATTCGGATCCAGAATGAAGATGAGATCAGCACCTGTGGTATCAAAATATTCTTATGTATAGGTTTCTTTTGAACAACAGGAAATTACTGCTAAATGTAAACTCTGGTGTCATACCTCCTCTATAGCCTAATGGGTAAGAGCATTGGACTTTCTTCCTCGTGGTCATGCTGTACGAGAGGTCGGAAGTTCTAATTCCAGTCGGACACAATAGTAGAAGGAGTTTTTCATCCAACCAGGCAACTAACAAGGTTTTCTCCGCCGAATAAACAATATATTGCAAATTCTAAATTTATTTAGATTTAGTCTTCGTGATGAAGCAATAAATTATTGTATATATACTAACTCACCAATGAACCATATGCACGTTACTGCGAGCTGTGGTGTTACATGGTACTTTGTACGTGTTTCCGTAAAATAGTCTAAACGAGATGGAACAAAGACATGAAACACTATAAAAATTGTTTCTTGCAAAAAGAACACCTTCAGACAGTAAAAGATCCATTAATGTGTAATGATGTTATTTTGTATGTTGTATAAAGCCAAATATATCATTTTTATTTTATCATCATTCAATTTCAAAGATTTATGATAAATTAACCAATTAAAATACTTTAATACCCCACTATATATTCAACGCATTTTAATGATATATTAGAAATACACTGCACAGCTAATATAAATTGGCTTATAAAAATGAATATGTACAACAAGTATCTAATTTGAAAAAAAGAAAGAAAACTACATCAAATAAATAAGGAAGCAAACAAAAAAATAAAATAAAGGAACACAAAACAAACAACAAACATACATACATAAATACATACACACATACATACATGCATACATACATGTATACATAAATACATACATACATACACACATATATACATACATACACATAGGTACATACATACATAGGTACATACACACGCGCGCGAGTACGCGCGCATATATATATATATATATATATATATATAAATAAATATACACTCACACACATACACACACACACACAAAACACACAAACCACACACAAACCGAACACACACAAACCACACACACACATACACAGAAAGAGAGAGTAAACTGTGGTGTCAAAATAGTTATGATATGTATGTAGCAAGTCACCATTGAACCACACGCACGTGTTGTTTGTTGCGAGCTGTGGTATCAAATGGTATGTTTTTACGTTCTTCCGCTTTTTGTACGTAGCCTGCATGTAGCCGCTTTCCTGTGGGCGTGACATATTTGTCGCGTACGAAAAGCGAATTAGCTGGTTCCCACAGGCTGATGAGTAAACCAGACACATGCTTAGGTATACGCACACATTTATCAATATGTGGAGGTATGGAACATTTTATTTTTAGATTAATGTATGTATAGTTGTATTTGTATTTAGATTTATGGAGGTAGGTCTCGAAGGATGTTTAGATATGTTGATGCTCTGTGCTTGTTGCCTCTTTATATGTACCCTAAACACACACACACACACACACACACACACACACACACACACACACACACACACACACACACACACACACACACACACACACACACACAAACACACACACAAACACACACACACACACACACACACACACACACATATATATATATATATATATATATATATATATAGCGCCGGATTTCCCTTTATTACCTTTTTAGGTCGCTCGGCCCATTTAGCCCATGTACTCCTGACTCAGGAATGAAACACTGCATCGCATCTCGAGCGGTGGCATTGGACACAGCTCGCGCGGTTGGTGTGTTTTATATAACAACTTATAAAATTCACCTTGGTTGTATGTGGGAACAGAATTATCTTTCCTAGGTCCTAGTTATGTCCAGTTTGTACTATGATATTCAAGATTAGCTCTAACCTGCTCGTCACAAATAACATTTAAGAACTACAATAGTTAGAATAGCAGACGTTAGGTCAGGTTTGAAAATGATAACATAGTTCAAACAGTACGGAAGCTATGACGCGCTATATTATGGTCTGCTTCAGCGCAGATGTCAGTCTTTTAATAGCAATTAAGCTAAACAGTTTTAATAGTAGTCGCTTCATGACGCCTGCCCGTTGTAAAAACTGATCTTTGAAGACAGTGACAATTTGGTTATATAGTTTATATAGTATTGTTTTGAAGAAAGATACAGCAATTGAAAAATAGCTTTAAATAGGGCTGCTTAGATAATTAAGCTAAACATTCTGACTACTGCCGTGATCTGACTTCGGTGTTCTACTCCCAAACTCAACGGCTTTAGGTGATTCGTTTTTTGATTTTGCTTGGCGGCTTAGGGACTGGTGAGACATTACACATGTCTCAGCAAGAAAAGTCGCCACTCTGGATTCAGTCCCCTGAAGAAACGTCCAGAGTTTGAATTAACGGTTCGAGATTCTCTGTGCCTGTGCCTTATTATACACACCTAAAACACACATATTCATCAACAAATGATAGAATGGAGTGGAAACATAAGAACCTTCGGAAGGATATGCAAGTCTGAAAAAGATTAGTTTTCAAATGATGACCGAAAGAAACTACGTTATTTAATGACATAACATGTCCAAGGTAGTGAATGTGAAACAGTAGTGACAGTAACTGAAAAAGCTCGACTCCCAGCATGAGGTTTAACTCTGGGAACAGACAACTAGTGAACACCAGATGAACGGAGTTCTCTGGGATGTGGTGCTAAAGAAAGCTTGGAAAACGCGTATGAAGATTATCCGGAAGAAAGACTTTGATAGGCGGTGGTAAGAGTTTGAAAATGGGACGAGATTGAACAGGGATTCAATGAGTGATTTTGAGTGGCAGGGATTGAGAACACATTTCAGCAAGAAAAGTCGCCACTCTGGATTCAGTCCCCTGAAGAAACGTCCAGAGTTTGAATTAACGGTTCGAGATTCTCTGTGCCTTATTATACATAGCTAAAACACACATATTCATCAAATGATAGAATGGAGTGGAAACATAGGAAACTTCGGAAGGATATGCAAGTCTGAAAAAGATTAGTTTTCAAATGATGACCGAAAGAAACTACGTTATTTAATGACATAACATGTCCAGAAATATAACAGCGAATATTGGTGCGGTAGAAGCAGGAGTGACGTGTCAGAGATATATATTTTATGAAATTAAGTCCGCTATCAAATGAAACACCAATATTATGTAGTGTATGACGATGTGATACTATGATTAAGGATTCGTGTAGGTAAGAAACGATTAAGCTTACTGCGTTGTCTTGACATACCTGTTATTGAGAATAAACGGATCCAAGTGAGCGATGTGCCCGATATAACATACCAAATCAGAGAGGCGATCTAGAAGAACAGAATTATCAATGGTGTCAAAAGTTGCAGTTAAATCTAATAGTGTTAGTGCTGTGACATGTCCTCTGTCCATATTTAGTGATATATCGCTGTGAACTTTTAGTAGAGCGGTTTCTGTAGAGTGAAATTGTTTGTAAGCAGACTGCAAATCATTATATAAGTGATTACTGTTTAAGTAAACGTTCAAACGACGGGATAAGGTTTGTCTTAATACTTTAGATAGGAAAGATAGATTAGAACTAGGTCTATAGCTGTTTAGGTCATTCGTTTGTAAAGATGGTTTCTTAAGAAAAGAGTTTACACGGGCATGTTTATAATGAGAAGGGAACACACCAGAGCTTACTGATCCATTTATTATCTGATTAATTGGAACAATTATTGTGTGAAGACAAGATGTTAGCAGAAATGTAGGGATAGGAATAGGTTTACATGACTTATTCAGGGATGATATCAGTTTAGCAACTCCAGTAAGTGAGACTGGTTTAAACACGGTGGCTAACGTACAACTGGAAAATTAATATTACAACTGGAAGCACAACCAGGGAAAGAAGCATGAATTTGGATGATCTTATCCATGAAATGTTTTGAAAAAATAATTGCAGAGTGAATTAGTTGAATCATGTGCGGGAAGAGAAACACATCCATTTCTATGAGAGTTGATGAGGATTGTCAGAATTCTATAAAAGTGAGATTTAGCTTTATTCACGAGTCTATTGCACAAATGGCAGTATGTAGTATATCGGCGTACCTTGACATTAATGATATCATCCAAGGCGCAGGTGGTTTAGCGTTTATTCATTTTGATCTGACAGGTGCGTGTTTGTCGAGTAAAGATTTAAATGTAATGTGGTATTGTTCACATAATTGTGATAAGACAGCTTTAGGACTGGTGATAAGTTTAGATTTTACTCTCATCATTAAATGCAAGAATGTCAATGTTGTGAGTATGTTCATAATGAATATTACACTTAGAGTCAACTGGATTATGCTTACATTTAATTTCTGTTATGACCGTGAAATAACTCGATAAACCGTCTGTGGTTGTTAGTGTATGAATATAACTTGGAGTTGACGAGGTTATGAGGAAATGAAGCCAATGATCATGAACGTGTGTGGTGAAAGAAACATGTTGTTTTAAGTCAAAGTTGTCATCAAATGCGGATATAGAAATAGACTGTGTATTCAATAGAAAGTTGAAATCACCAATGATGAAAAATTCAGGATGAATAGTAACTAACCTTTCTAGTAAATCATGAAAGTTAACAAAGAAGGATGAAGTTATTCCAGGAGGGCGATAGAAATTTAGGAAGTAACCAGTAAATGATCAGTCAGAAATTTCAATGCATATAGCCTCGAAACTAGAATAGATCTGTACATTATATTTATTGAATACTAGAAAGCCAACACTACATCCACGTTCAGGCTGACGTGGTTGGTGGTAAAATTAATAGTCAGAGGAGATATATATCTGAACTATAAGATATTGGGTCATGAGTGCTAAGCCAAGTCTCAGTGAAGGCGAGAATATCCAATTTCTTAGATATTACCAACCTTTGGATGTCAACTGTTATTAGTATACAAAGAGTGAGAAACATATTACGAGATTTAGTTATATGTTTGGACGTTGAGGAAGTGGGAAAGCTATCACTCATGTTGTATGCAATATGGATACAAGTGATGAACATTAACTGAACCACTGAGATAATATTTGAATTATGAATATAATGGCGATGCGAATAAGGTGTAAACAAACTTTATTAGTACAATGTAAATGTCAGCAAAAAGGCACGAAATCGTTTGGTAGAAGTAAGGACGACAAAGTACTATTTTTGGATGATAATTAGAAACTGTTATGACGCTGGAGAATATAAATTCAAGCCAAAACTAGCAACAACAAAAGCCCGAGAAAACTAGGCTTGACCAATCTACTTTATTATCACCCAAATTATTTTTCTTTAAACGCCTGCAGCTAAGGTATGCTTGATAATTAACAAATTATAATCCGCACAATAAGTAAAATAAGCATAAATCAATGAAATACTGGAATAAATAAACAACTGTAAGTACAATAATGATGAAATATTATGGTTAAACAAAGGAGTGTCATAGAAAGCATACGACCTTATGCGACACACACGCACGCACGCACGCACTCACTCACTCACACTCTCTCTCACACACACACACACACACACACACACACACACACACACACACACACACACACACACACACACACATACACACACACACACACACGTGTATATATATATATATATATATATATATATATATATATATATAGTCATTTAAATTCGGTGCGAATTTTATTGGATTTTAACTGAACGGTAAATATTCAAAATGGCGATTAAAATTATTGAAGTAGTTAATATTCTATTTACTGTTTTATATTTCTGTATTTACGTCCTGACTTGTCCATTTTGTGATGTCGATGATCTTTTGTTTTTAATATCATATCACTGCTAAAAGAATCAATTCGCTTATATAAACTTCTCTTACACTTCCTGTGTAACTTCATTATATAAATTTTGTTGTCAACTGTTTTGAAACTCTTTGATGTTGTCATAAATTTTGATATTTCATCATGAACATTACGTCATCTATAATATCTCTTCTGAATGCCTTCATCATGTTGATAAATGGCCCCAGGATTCGTTTCAATTACGATACACTCCACGAATTACATTCAATTACAATTTCTTCCTCGATTCTTACTTGTTTCATAGTCAATATCCGGTCTTTCCCTAAATTTTAATCATTTACCTGCAACGTTATCAAATGTGTCTTATTTTAGTCGTGACAAATCCATCTGATATATTTGCATTCAATTAAGCACATCATTAGAAATAAATCATTTTAGTTAGTATAGATTACTAAATGCTGTTCACGGTCCATGTAATGGTATCTACCTTATATTACTGTCGTCTTTTTGATGTGGTTCGAGAACAATAGAGAAACAAAACTATCCTTCTCAATAAACTGGTCGTTAGGTTGATATAGAGTCCGTGTAAAAACTTTAAATGCTTCCGTT
Source organism: Paralvinella palmiformis (assembly GCA_025642065.1). Classification (NCBI taxonomy): domain Eukaryota; kingdom Metazoa; phylum Annelida; class Polychaeta; order Terebellida; family Alvinellidae; genus Paralvinella; species Paralvinella palmiformis. The sequence continues at coordinate 792,784 of JAODUP010000195.1, read as the reverse complement.
TCTGTAAACATTTTAAATATTCGTGACCTTAACACACAAGAAGGTGGCTAAAAGAACTAAATCACCAAGTCGAATGGATGCAAAATGATAAAATAATATATGATATACGTTATCAACTCACTATAAAAAGGGAAGCTATCAGCATAGTATTTCGTGTGCAAACATCTAATGTGAAAAAATAAGCTAGATATTATTGAGGAACAACGCTGAATCAGATATAAAACTCTTTTGAAAGATTGGGCTACGCAGATAATTCATCGTAACATATATTTCATTGTTCAAGATCCAGCGAATCTTTGAGTAAGCCATTTTACTGAACACATTGTTTAGATTACCGAGCGATACTCTCCAGACTTGTATGTTTCGGAGAGTAAATGACGTGCTTGCTACTGTTCATGACGTAATAACTATAACATCTACACTGTTTTAACTTGGTTTAAAATTTGACAAAAATGCCAATTTCACCGTGTTCCTACAATCAACGGTAGTTGCTTCAATGTGGTGTATAATACATTCAAAATAAGTATATCTGCAAAAATAAATACACTCGTAATCGATGTAGATGGGAAAATATTACCAAACGTTTGAAGGTGACGAAACTAAATAATAAAATAAACCAGAATGTTATAAACCATGCAATATAAATAAATATATGTGGCATTATATGAATATACATCAATAAAAGGTACTTCCTATATTTGGATCTATTTATGCTTGATAGTGAACGTTTTCTGGTCGAAAATAAACAAACAATTCCAAAGTTTATAATAGAAATACGTTTATTCATTCTGTTTGATAAAGCAGCCTGCCATTGGTTTTAGCAGCTGATTCAAATATTTGTCGGATTTCTTGCAATAACCTAGCCATGTGTTAGAAGAACCATTTGTGCACATGGTAGGCTAAATGGGCCCAGCGACATCCAAAGGTTATGAAGTGAAGTCAAAGATGGAACAACCTTCGGATATGTCCACGCCGAGATTCGAACACGCGTCGTAGTGATCTGTGGCCCAACACGCTACGGCTAGACCACGTAGGCGCCCGCAATAAAGAGATGCAATTATTGTCATACTAGAGAAACATATTTCACAATTCATGACTAAGAAACGCAACATATGGCCCTTCTCGGATCAGAACGAATGGTCAATTTTAAGTGGCGCAAATCTAATAAAAAGTCAAAATTCGTCTATTTAAAAACATTGTGAATATGTCTAAACTTACAACATGAAAAATATTAATTTGATCAAATGCTAACATTAAGAGTTTACACTAGTAAATTTGTTGATAGTATTCAGAACGCTCTAGTCTGATCTTAAGTTAAGTTATTTAATACGAGTTTTGTATGTGTGTGTGTGTGTGTGTGTGTGACTTTAAAATGGGTGTTATTGTGCGCTATCTGTTAAGAACTTTTATATATATATATATATATATATATATATATATATATATATATATATATATTATTCGAACGGCATTTTTTATTTAAAGATAAATCTTTAAGGTATTCCTCCATTATTACACCCCAGGTGCTTCAGCTAATTAATGGATATCCACAATACGAGGCCTTTTTGATCGTCATGATAGAAGATCAATTTATAACTCGACGAGTGATTACGTACTTAAGTTATTAGCTAATGCCCCACTATCCCCAGATAATTATAACCCAAAGTAGAACGCAAAAGGCCATACAATCAACATTTTGTTAAATGGGTCCAAATAAATTCACGTAGAGATAACAGAATGGCTGTTTAAGTTTACCTCCGAGATCTCCGCCTTACAAACATCTATACGTACTAGGTGAAGATTTATTTCGATAAAAATGAAACAATATAAGATAAAAATTCAGTTTATATGTCAAACCTTCCATGTCCTTCACTTTCTCTTTCCATTATTCCGTATTAGATTTTATATAGAAATTAAATTTTCATTCTTAGTTGTTAATGGTGTTTCTTAGTTGTTAATGGGTTATGATAGTTTATATGTATGAAAATATGCACCAATTACCCATGATTCTTTTATTTGCAAGTCAGTTAATGTGCAACCATTGTAAATATTCATGCAAAATGTATCTATTGCCGTCGAATTATTTTTAACAGCAATACATCGCCAAATCGGTGCATAACTCCAAATTCTACATACCACCCTGCTATTGCAATTGGTGACAACAAAATGATAATAGTTCGTTCAGGTTTTGAATTTGATCTGACCGATGAAATGACAAGACATTCTACTAAGGCCTCATAATCCTCTAAGCGTTTAAAGCAAACAATGTAAACTACGTATTAATCAAAGATATGCATACTGATGAACTTCACATCGTAATTTATTCATTTATGAGCAGAGTTGTGACTTCTCTTGTCGATGACACGACTCGTCACGGTCGTGCGTCGAGTCTGAGAACTCGGCAAAGAGAAAAAAAGGGGAAACGTTCATACTTTACTTCAATGGAAAGACCTAGAAATTGTTATCAATCCATGAAACAGTTTTATATTGAATAGAACTCAATAACAGAGACATACTTTCAGATCGTTTGAATATCATTGCTTGGTACAGGTTTTTACCGAGAGCTTTCACACACACCTTTCATGCCATTTACTCATATAAGTGAGTGTTCTTGCAAGTCACAAGCACATGGTAGTCATATGAATTCTTTATTGAATTTACTATACAGTTATAGAAAATAGTAATGTTTAACGAACGAAAAAGAAGGTTTACTTTTCGTATGAAGAAGGAGGCCCCCCCTCCATTTCTATTTATCTCTCAATGTAGTTTTCTGTTACATCAGCTGTCTCATGATTTCTGCAAACAAACAAGTCAAATGATGACGACTGAGTTTAAGAATTAAGAGTTCACAACATTTCAAAGACCTAATACAGTTAACAGCTATCATAGATTAATCGAATAGTGATACGTATACAAAACAATCCTAGATGAAACTCACACATCGAACTAAAGTACGCTGTTAGGACTGATGTTAGTCAATAAAAAGGTTAAATAGGTAAAGAGCAAGATTGAGTGTATGGTTTTAATGAGACTGTAACAAGTTCTACAAACTAAGGTTCTGAAATGTTATGCCACTTCAAGCAATTGGTAAAAAAGCTTCGTGCTCATCCAGGATAAGAGAAAACAAATATTCTGTCTTGAAACAACATTTCTTAATTAAATATTTTCAAAAACCTTTTCATACCTTTTGACACTGTAAGTTAGCTGCAGAACAGCTTCCTGGTTTAAACTGACTTCAATATTTACCACACTGTTTTCCGTATGCTAGTTCTTCCTACGAGTTCGAGTCTCATTATCAAACAAAAAACAGTCAGTTATTCAAAAAACAATATTAGGAACATTCTAAGTAAAATCATAATTATCCAAGCATAAAACACTGAATGTTTTTATTTTTGCCATATAACATCATTAACTGTTGAAAGTTCATCCCAAATATAATTTTGGATACATAATATCCGTAATTGAATTGTATACAAGTTATAGTAGGATGCTAATTATGTTTTGTTTATGTGAAGTTAGACAAATACAATGTGGTACATTATATTGTTGTCAATTATTCATGTGATTAACATCTAACTGAATCATCACTAGTTGAGTTTGAGAACAGCCATTATATTTGTATCATAAAAATCAGAAGAAGGGCCTTTAATTGCATACACAGCAAGACATGATTTGATACTGGGATAGATAAGCTATCGTACCACCAGTTTCTGTTGTTATAACCAATGACCCAAATATGGTCAAAATTGTTCAATAAAACATGTTCCTCAAAACTTCATATGATGTTCGCATAACAAAAGCAGATACACAAACAAATATATTGATGCATATACACATACGAACATTCATTTATTGATAAATAATTTTGCTACCTTCATCTGAAAACAGCTACTATTTTTGGCGGCTATATTTCAACAATCAAATATACTGCCATTACGTTTTGCACAGTTTTTGCGGCAAGATTTTATTTTCCACGTAAAAACTGGGATGAGAAATATGTTTAAGCCAATCAATGTTAAAACAATTACTGGGAGCATTTATGAATTAAACAGTTGAATGCAGTCTTCGAGGATGGTGCAAAACGAGGTGAATATATAGACTCCTCATTTTTTCCAAGCCGTCAGTGATAATGATGATGATCGCAGATGATTCACAGTCCACCTATAACACGATCAGCAGCTTCTGAACTCCCAACATCCGTGTTATAGCGGAACTGTACTGTACGGTGCTAAACCACTGTCAGTCATAAAATGTTAAATTTGTTACTCAAAGTCAACTCAGATCCTCTACACGTTATCATACTGAACATATAATTCATTGATCACTTGTTGAAAATATATATCTGAAAATGGCTACTGTCTAAAACCTATCGTAATGCAATTATTAACTGATCACTAAAAATATGGAAAGTGTTGATAACACTATTTTCTAGTGGAAACCACATAAAACTATTCTTTTATTTTGTCGGGATATGTTTCAAAAGGAAATGCAGACTAAGATTCTAAGACCCTGTTACATCATAACATCATTATCTAAATGATTAGGGCAGAGTACATTATATACAAACGTATTTTCCAAATTCATGAACAAAAACACCTAAAAGATCAATAGCATAGACACCACGAGTTTCATGGAATGACTTGCTAGCAAGACAGTAAATTGCAATAAAATAATAAATGTTTTTTTATAGATTTTCTTTGGGTTTTCCAAACAAAGCTATTAGATTCACAATGCATATTCTCAGATCGTATGGTGTAATAGTGCCTAAATGGTAACTCCGATTTGCCATTTTATGAAATGGTACATCTGTTTTTAGTGGATAATTTGTCTTTGGAAATGTTAATTTACAACAGAATGTTCATTTTTGCACAATCGTATCACAACCCTATCATGCAGTATGTCATTTGATCATTTTAGCAAAGGACCTCACTGGTGTATCATAGATGGTGCCTAATAATGTCACCTATATATTCAACCACATCCAGAAAATAATACCCATCTTGTAATGTCAACATCTCTTCAACAACGTTGCCTTAATATTCCTTTAGATTAGATAGTTCTTGTTTAGCACAGCATGTACTAATTATGAAAGAGCTGCCAACAAAGGGGCTCAACTATGATTCGTAATATTAGTCAGAATTAAGTAGGTGAACTCTGTCAAACAATGGTAAAACATCAATATTCACCTGAAGTGAAAGAGAGTTATGCTCATCATAAATACACAAACATAAAATATAACCCAAATAATATTATTCATTATTCACGCCCATCTTTTCTCAAAATAGTATATTGCCAAAATAATTTAGACGGTAAGGGTTAGCTAGCAGGTCAATTTACATTGAAATTTAAACATACCAGCTCTGCAGTTATCATGCAGTGTATGCATTCTTTATATCATACTTACACACACACACACACACACACACACACACACACACACACACACACACACACACACACACACACACACACACACACACACACACTTCTCTCTCTCTCTCTCTCTCTCTCTCTCTGCTTCATGGAAACTTTATAGTGTTACAATGAGAAAGCGGTTAGTGCACTGAGCTGCAAGCTTCCAGGTTCTGTGTTCGAATCTGTCTGATACCTTTGTATCCTACATTTGGCCAGCGCCTAGGATAAATTATTCAACCCGACAACTCAAATGAAATCATATGGTTGGAGATTGTAGACAAGAATAACATCTGAACTTATCACTTGGACTTTGCCAGGATTTTGTCTGGAAAAGTGGAAAAAATCACCCCTTTTACGAAAGTGTATGTATAGACATTAAATAAAACATTTGAAATAATAAAGCCACTGTAATCTATTAAGCTTTTGTAAAACCATCAAGTATCAAGATCACTGAACTTTATACCGTTTTGTGGTCATACTAACATCAGCGCACTAGATTAAGAGTAAGAAATAGTTATTTATAGCCTACAAAATGTAAACAAATAAATTTAGCGACAATGACTATTCAATCGACATAAACATATGCAAGACAAAATTATATGCTGTGTGTGTGTGTTTGTTTGTGTGTATGTGTGTGTGGGTGTGGGTGTATGTGTGTGTGTGTGTGTGTGTGTGAGAGAGAGAGAGAGAGAGAGAGAGAGAAAAAAAAGAGAGGCTGGGGAAGTGGGAGAAAGTCTAATTTTCTCATGTCATTGGAAAATGTATAACCTTGTAATTTGTTAATCGGCTACGGATCACTGAAGATCTTCTAAAATTAAATGATGATGAAATATAGTCTATCTATCTTGCTTCACCAAATTCTGTTAAATGCCTTAAAACGCCATCACTACCGACTTGTGCTTCTTTCATTAAACACAATGGGTCAATATAAAATCTAGGGGATATTTTTGACAAAAGTGCTACTTACTATGCATGAACATGTTACCTCAGTATGGGTAGCTTCCTACACTCTAGATTAAGAACACCCCCTGTCTAAAAGCGGTCTTGACATCAAACAATACTTGTTACTGCAGTCCATGCCTTGGTTAGATCCTTTATGGACTATTAGAGCTCTTGTTAGATCGTATGTCTCATTAATGCAATAATTGACTACGACAAATTCAGAATGGCGCAGCAAGTATGGTGATTATATCAAGCCCACTCTTTCAAAAGTGCATTGTTAAAATCAATTTCAAGATATTTGTAATAAGTTATACACTTATTAATACCATGGTACCTGAATTGCTGTCTGAACTGGTGTCCATTAGAGCATCATCCCGATAACTCAGATCATCCAGTAAGATATTTGAGATACCTGTGTCTAGGCTCAAGTCATATGACAATTGAGCGCTTACTGTTACACCCCCCACTTTGTGGATCGGGTTGCTGGTGGATATTAGAAATGCGTCTTCTCTTTTTCTCCTTAAAAAAGTTCCGTTCTAAAATCTCACCTGTTCATGTTGTTCATGATTGTTTTTTTATCACTGATGATGGTGTGTTCTGCTACACTCTTCCTGCGGTCGACTGGATGTTTCTGCAGTGGTCAAAATGCTGGAGGTGGCTCCACCCATTGAGTGGTTTCCCATTGTCTCGATGTGCCTTAAACCATATCATTCGCCTGGAGAGGTCTATTCTTGTCTAATGTCTCTTCTTTGTGTCAGAATACACCAACATTTCTTAGTTCACTCTCTTAAGTAACTAATATTTATTTTCCAAATTCTGTGCTTTAGCTAAATCACATTTATCACTAGCCAATAAATGGAACAGTAAAATAAATTCAACATCTATTATTAACAATATAAGCCTATTTAATTTAGCCATATAAATTTATTTTGAATAAAGAAAAGTTGTTTGTTCGGATATAGTTATCGAACCTGATTACGTAGATAACAATACACAAATCTCAGCATCCATGGACACGCATCACTTATCATGACCCATCTATTCCATAACATCCTGATTACAGTAGATATATTTACTATCTCGAGGACGTGAGTTCAGGTGAGTTATTTAATCTCGACACTTGTCACACCTGGGAACTATGACCGAGGGACGTCTTCCAAGGGAAACAAATATCATAAACACAGGTATCAGCTGGATTCGAACCCACAACCTGGGTCATCGGAACGTCCAAAACTAGTTATCGGGTTATAATAATTGATTTTATCTAAAAGATTCACTTTCACGTTTCTACTTAAATATATCCATGAATGTTTATATTGACTATGATTATTACAAAGCCAAGTACTTTCTTTTTTATTTATTGATTATCTATAGATATCACCATGACATCATGCTTCATACCACACATGTAATTAAAACCCTTTGTATCTCTCTGTACCAGTTACCTATTGATACTTGGAAACCAGCCAGGGTAGAAAGATCAGAATGTCAGTATGTGTCTGCTGTGTATGTCTGTGTGGGTCTGTGTGGGTCTGTGTGGGTCTGTGTATGTATGTGTGGGTCTGTGCGTGTGTGTGTGTGTTTAGGTTAAAAAGCTTCTGCTACACAATTAAATAAGAATTGCGACTTCCCATTAAAAGGTATTGAAATAATGAAATGTATTGAGAAATGTAAGTATAAAGGATTATAATTTCCAAGCAAATAGTCGATGACATTAGCTGATACCGTTTACCATATTTATACATATATATAATAATAATAATAGTGTTTCTAATAACTGGTTATATATATATATATATATATATATATATATATATATATATATATATATATATATAAAACCTACATTATCAACGAACTGAAAAAATTCATATATTTTAGTGGCGAAACAAGTCAAGACATATCCAGTGAGTACTATATACCTGGATAAGGATGCCTTCATGGGTCATGGGATTAAATATATTTCCGACTTTAAGCATTCCTCTGAACAGAACTCCTAGTCTCCATGATCACATTGGTAAATAAAGTCCCATCTATCTAGTAATAGCAATTACTGTAGTGTTTAATATATTACATAGATTGATTATTGGTATGAATCAGTAGCTCTGTTCTATGACTTCGTAATCTGAATATCGATACACTGAGTCATACTACAGATAGAGGTCGATATCTTGACCCGTAATATGCGAGATAAGATAGTGAAAGATTACCTGTCGTTTATTCTCAGATCAGTATTATCCGAGTCCCGAGAAGTTTGATTTAAGTGGCAGAAAAGTCGTTAGTAAGGATTATTTGTATGATATTGTATGATATGTTATAGTTTATATAATAGGTAACTGAAGATATCAAATACAAGAGGTAACGGTATGTGTTTGTGCGTGTGCGTGCGTGCGTGCGTGTGTGTGTGTTATGCAGCCTATGGCATCTTGTCCTCTATTTAAGTAAATTAAATTCTTTTTCTGGTTTATATATATATAAAGAGAGCGAGAAGAAAGAGAACACCTTCCACGTATCGATATGAAATCAGTTCGACAATACGCCTGTGCTGATTGTGACAGAGTCTGGTGGGATACAAAACCAACTGAAGACCCGGTAGTATGATTTACTATTTACTTAAATTACAACCATACCTATAGTATTAGCATAACACATACGACTAGTTATGATTAATCAATAATTAATTATAACAAACGTAATTTACTTTTACTAGGTGTCCGAATGTCGAAGATGCAAGACGCTTTATTGTCCAATACCTCATGGACAGGAATGGGGCTGGGCTGAGTTCTATTGTACTGACTGTGACAGAACGTTCCGGTGAGAGACGATGGTACTTACTGTGTTTTGATATGAAACTTTGGGCGTTTTGACCATACAGTAAAGTCACGTTGTTAGTGTGTGTGTTATAGCCGTGTTGAATAAGGCACTGGCACAGAGAATCACGAAGCGTGAATTCATATTCTGGATGATTCTTCAGGGGACTGAATCCAGAGTGGCGACTTTCATGTTGAGACATGTGTAATGTCTCACCAGTCCCTAAGCAGCCAAGCAACAAAAAGCAAATCACCTACAGCCGTGGAGTTTGAGAGTAGAACACACAAGTCAGATCACGACAGTTGTGAGAATGTTTAGATTAATTGTTTTGTTTTTCGGGGAGAATCCCCAGGCTGTCGCTTATTCGGCACAACCTCTGTGTTACAGTGGTTGAGAAACCTCCTCCCCCACCGCTCACAGGGGAGCAGTACGGAAAGATGCAACCGAAATACCCTGAGGGTGGTCACTGCCAGAGTGTTTTACGTCCTTAGAGGGTTTTATCGTCCCCCTTTATTTTAAATAATTCAGTGGAGACGGCAACGCTATTTAACATGGTCAGCCACCCACGATGTTGTGAGCGACTACTATTAAAACTGATTGCTTAATTTGCTATTAACCAATCTGATATCTGAGCTAAAGCAGGGCGTAATAGCGTCATAGCTTCGATGCTGTTACAGCTATATGTAAACATTTTCAGACCAGATCTAAAGTCTAAGTCTACTATTCAAACTTGCTTAAATATTATTTATGACAAGCAGACTCGAGTTAGCCTTGGATGTGGCAGTACAAATTGGACATTAATTGGTCTGTGTGTTTATGTTTTTTTATTTGTGTGTGTGTGTGTTTGTTTGTGTGTGCGTGTGTGTTTGTGTGTGTGTGTGTGTGTGTGTGTGTGTGTGTGTGTGTGTGTGTGTGTGTGTGTGTGTGTGTGTGTGTGTGTCTAATATTTTACATATATATGCTCACAGTGGCTTCTCGACAATGCTCACAGCAAGTCCTTGTTATCAGTGTAGACAACTAATTACACCAACAAAAATCATACATAAGAGGCGAAAGGCGAAGCTCAGTAACAATCATCATATATGTAATGCAGCAAATTGTTATGGACGACGATATAACACAGATCGACTTCCTGCCATCAGTAAGTAAACATCACAACTGATTATTTCATTTCCCCAACAAATACTCCATCAAACGTAAATATAAAATAATTAATAAACCAAGTGAAGCATCTAAATAAACCTGGACATTGCATGACGTGGACGGATCCAGGACAAAACTCCACTCGGACAAAACCCATTCAGACAAAACCCCATCAGACACAACCCCACTAACTTAATGAGCTACTTGGACAAACCCTATTCCTGAAAGTTGTTATGACGACAAAATTATATTTAATAAATGTTGTTTAATTAAAATTAAAAATTATTTCAAATAACATTTTAAAATATGTAACCTTGTTTTTGAAGTGGGGTTTTGTCCAAGTAGCTCATTTAGTGAGTGGGGATTTGTCCGAGTGGAGTTTTGACAGATGGGGTTATGTGTGAGTAGGGTTTTGTCCAGTGGGGTTTTGTCCGTTTACCGACGTGGACAGCTGTGACAGGTGTAACATTTGTATTTAATTTCAGATCCCAATGCCGCATGTATACATCCACTTAGCCGACATCGCAAAGTTGTTATTCCCAGTGATAAATATGACGAATAATGATGGGAAATGATAATTTACATTTCATATCAGTAGGTCATATCGGCAAGGGATACCAGCATGACATATCGGTATTGGATATAATGTTCAGCTTCAACGCGTTTAATATAGGAATGATTATGTTGGTTTATACATGTGTGTATGTGTGTGTGTTTGTGTTTAATGTTACATATAAAAAGGCCTGTTTATAAATCTGATAGACCTGTGACCAAATAACCACTACATGAATAAACAAAGTTGATCTATATTAGTACATATGATATTATGTAGCTATTTTGGAAAACAAAGCATAGATATTAGTACATGTAATAAAATCTATTTATAATTCTAATACCTCTGACGATAGCAGTAATAGAAGCTATTTCACTCAGCCCAAATAGTACGACTAGTTCTGGTTGTAGAAACTTTTTTCAAGAGCATGTGTCTTTTTTATCTTTATGTAGGGGGATTGGCCCTAAACTAAGTGTTTCGGGTAGATACTCCCAGCTGTCGCCCCTTGGGCGCAGCCACTTGGTGTTGACTCTTGATGGCAGTGTCCGTAGGGGTCCTTCAGGAGAAGTGGGGTGATGAAGTTTGGGTCGGAATGTTGATTTTCTTATAATCAATGATACTAGGTGATGATCTGAGATTTTGACGTCTTCCGAGAGGAGATGACTTTGAGTCTTCTTCGGTATATTGAGTGAGCTGCGCAGTTAAACAGATAATGCACAGGAGTTGTACGTTTGTTGAAGGTGATGGCAGAGTAGTAGGGATGAAGTTTCACGTGTCTGACCAGAAACTTAACCGTCTGAGTTGAACTTCGGCCTGCCTGTTGTTAAGGAAGTTATGTCCAACTACAGTAGTAGTCTGATACCAGTTCTTGGATGCTGTTACATGATCTGTGTGGATCGATTCGTTGAATGAGATGGTTAAATGTGCCGGGGGTATGTTCAGCATGTTCGACGTCTTCTAGACCCGTGGCTTCCTTCGCTAGTTGGTCGGCTCGGTCGTTACCCTCAAAACTAACGCCGGCCCATTTAGCCTACCATGTGCACAAAGGTGGCCATAAAACACCAATCATCATCGTCATCATCATCACCAAGGTTAACATGACTTAGAACCATATGGAGGATTACTTGGATTCCACACTGCCTCAGGTTTGATGCCTCAGTGATGATTTCTGTGATGATTTCGGGATAGGTGTGGAAATTAGCTGTGGTGATGATGGTTAATGCCCTCATAGAGTCCGAGTGGATGATGTCACTTTCATAGATCTGTCTCGATATCCATATTGGTCCTGCTTTGACTACATGTAGATCAGCTAATGTGATCGAGGTGTGATTTGGGATTCTACCTCTGATTTCTTCGTCTGTTTCTTTAATATCAAATTTAACATGCCCAGGCTGTGCTTCCGTTTGTTTCGCTTTATACCATTTTCATTTATGTTCTTACTAAGAACTCTTTGTTCTAGTGTACCTAGGGTATATATATATCCAAAATGTTTTGCGATTTAATCTACTTATCTTGTCTAGAATGTATAAACCTGTAGCAGGTATCTGCTCAATTGGAATTAAATCTAAATAATCTATAAATAGTTAAGACAAATCTTCCTTTTCCTGCGCATAGTCTAGAAGATGCGTGAATAACGCAACAGACATCCTTTTTTAATTATTAACACACTTATGGCGATTAATTCTAACACAAAGTTTCCTTTTATTATCGCCTACCTATTGTTTGGAGCAATAGAAACATATACATAAACATATATTCATATTGTATTAGATGAAGCACACTTTAAGTTGCTTATTATTCCATATGTTTTATTGGTTACTGTATTTGTAATATTGTTACAAGGACTTCCACATGATTTTGATTGAATTCCACTGACTGATTTATTGTAGGATTAGCTGGATTAATGCGGCGTTGTTATATTTAAGGTTGTCTGACAGTTTTACTTTTAATGTGGCGCAGCCATTTTTAAAAATATTTTTGTAAAATGACTGAGACAAAATATGCCGCGCTTCATCAAAATCTGTATTTTTTAACAGGTTCCTTGTGTAAGATTTGACGCATGTATGTCGGTTTAAAGAAGACCTTTGTTAGTAAACCATTTTCCTTTTCTGGATCTTTAAATATGGTTGTATCCAAAGAAAAAACACTTATTTATTGTAGCTTTAAATCTAAGTGGTTGTTCGTGTTTATTCAAAATATTCAAGAATTCATAACTTGTCTTTTCACCGTGGGGCCATACCATAAATACAGACATGAAAATAAATATGGAATATATTTTTTTATCCGTTGCATTATTTTGTGGAACAGCATATTAGGACCAGTTGGTTATTGTTTATGACCTGTTCAGTGGTATCAGCGTAATCATTGATAAGTGACGAGTATTTTGGTATACGTTTTCAACACCAGGTATTGTTTTGAGTGAGAGAGTGACCAATAAAGCACCCAAGGTCCAAATGGCGTAATATCTGAGGCTCTATAAATAAGGGGTCGAGCTATTGATATCTCTAGTTCTACTCGGGCGTGCCGGCGGAATTTGCTGAAATGTTAGAGCCACTTTCCTGACATCATGGTCCGTCATTTTAATGAAGGAATTTATCGACGAGTTCTAGCCATGTGACTGACGTATGGATTCCAAACAAAAGGTCACTGCCCAAGCTCTTGGGATAGCAAAGGAAACGGTCTCAAGGGTACTTAAGATAAATCGTGAGACGGCGTACCCAACCTTAGAGCTGGACCTGGACGTACTCGTAAAACGACAGAAAGAGAAAACATTATCTGCTACGTTTGTGCCGAAATTGGCATACCAAGTCAGCAAACACCCTTCGTGCTGAGTGGTTACGGTTCACTAATACCCCTGTATCCAGAATGCTAGTGAATCTGCGATTGATCCATGCAGGTTACCTCGCCAGAAAACCTCTGAAGAAACTTTTATTGTTGCAAAGACATCGACAGGTGCGTATGGATTGGGATAGAAAGCATCTTCACTGGCTACCAGGTCATTGGCAGCATGTCATCTTCAGCGATGCATCCAGATCCCTGCTTTACCGGATAGATGGTCGTATTCGGGTCCGCAGACAGCAACGTGAGGCCTATAATGAAGATTGCATCGTACCTAGATTCCAAGAAGGGGGCGGTCGAGTTACCATATGGGATGCTTTCCACCATGGTGGAAAATGTGACCTTCACATCGTCGATGGAAACCTGGATCAGTACCAGTACCTACAGATCCTGGAGGAAAGGTTATTGCCATTTGTTTGTCTGACATTTGGGCATAATTTTGTATATCAGGATGACAACGCCAGGCTTCACAGAGCTCGCACAGTGGTCAATTTCATGGAAACTGAAGGGATCGATCACATGGAATGGCCAGCAGTGTCTCCGGATATGAATCATATAGAGAAGTTGTGATCCGAAGAAACACGCACCATGGATGCAAGTTCCAACCAGACTACTAATCTGGCGAATTGCAACAGGCAGTCATTGATGCATGGCAAGCTCTGCCTCTTCAAACCCTGGCAAACCTGATTGACAGCATGCATCCAAATGTGTACAAGCTCTGTACGATGGCCGTGGTGCCAATACCAAGTATTGAACTGTGATTCATGTGCCTCATTGAACACTCTAAATATTCAGAACGTTTGAAGGCAATTTCCTGACAAATTCCTGCTTTATTTAATGCGTTGCTTAACGGCCCCATATGTCGTATATTTAGCATTTTGGCAATAATAATCATATTTCATTATATTCACCATGATCTATAATACCCATACTCTTTCAAATGCATCAATATATTCCTCAAGGGTATTTATATCGATAAATACATAAAATTCACATATCCTGATGCTTTCGCTTGAAATTTTTTTATTCTAAGTAAGAAATACTAAACAATAAAATTATATTCCATATTTATTTACGATAACATATACGAGTTTTAAAGGTTGCTTTATGTAAGGCCTCCTTCTGAAGATATGTATATTCGCCATAATGAGGTGGTCAACCCCGGCGCTAAATGGGCCAAGCGACCTCCAAAGGTAATGAAGCGAGGTCAAAGATAAAACACCCTTCAGATATACCCATGCCGAGATTCGAACTGATAGTGGTAGTGATCTGTGATCCAATGCGCTAACGGTTAGACCAAGGAGGCGCCCCAGTGGCCTGAAACTACCATTATTCACAGTCACCCATGTAGTCTGGTCAACTGGGATGCATCCAAATGGATTGCTGTTTATAAATTGGACCAAGAAGTGCCCATCAAAGAAGGCTTAAAAATGTCAGGATATCTTGTTGTAATGTTTTTCATCTGCGCATAATAGACTGGTAAGTAGCAAGCATATTTTAACTTGTGATATGCGAAACACCAAAGAATCAAGGCTTGTATGGCAGAAAACTGTAACTGCCAGTTACATTCTCGAATAGCGCACAGTAGAGTAAGCAAGATCGTTTCGACAATATCGACATATGACATCCAGAATGACGACAGTTCACCATTGTCACGACGAAGGTAATCCTGGATTGCTTCCAAACAGTTTAAACTTCTGTAAATCGTTGGTTTTCTAACAGGGCATTCTATTGGCATTCGTCTTGTCCTTCTTCTGTGACTTCGGCTAAGAACGCTGTGACTTTCTACGTCTTGTCTGGTCGCGTCTTCTCAAGCAAGGGATGAATTCAATCCATGCAAGTATCATAAGCACTTCGTATATGCTCTTGTGCACACAGACTGTTCGGTTGTACATTTTCCAATCCATAACTGGATTTACTTAGCCGTTTGCTATGATATCTACATATATGCACAAATCCCGAAGACCAGCATCTTGGAAACGAGTATCAAGAATTGACATCACATAACAGATTGTTTAGAATCTGCCTAGGCGAAGTATGATGTTAGCATATTAGTCTGCATGCTTCCAGATGATCTGGGCAGCCATAGCATACAAAACCTCATCCATGACCACAATCATGTCCTTTAAGTATAGCATCTGTCGTATGTTTTCAGACAGTTTCAAAAGTTCTGATATGTAGACATATCTGTGGCTGGTGCATTTAAGGTAGGCATATATCCGGCAATATCTAGATAGAGAGGGAGAGATGCTGATATATGCCCTGATAGTGATGTTGAAACCTGTCCTACTTGGAATTTTCTATGTTACTGCATACACGTGCCTGGTAATTATCCAAACAAAAGTGGCTGTTGATACTGTTAATAGTGGGTCTGGTCCAATGCACTGACCTGCAATGTACACGGGCAATTCATCTCGTGTCATGTTAACTGTTCGTTGCTTCTGTTTCTCAATCTTCATGAGTGACACATTTGGAAGGTGTGGCTCATGCACTTTGGCCTGCGCTGCTCTGGCGCTGCTATATCATTATTGTAAATGTAACCGTAATCAGCGATTACTTTCACGGTTACACGAGGTGTTTGATTATGTACCATGTTATAGCATGCCAGAGATATGGTTTGGTATGTAAGGCAAAAGACAACAATACAACTGAATATTTATACACATGATGATTTGTCAGTTTATTTGTTCTATAAACATGAAATAAAAATGTGTTGAAACAGTGCTTCAGATGTTGCCGCTATTATAAATCAAATAAACAAGTAATTCAGATTAACTCGTGGTGTTTTCACACGGCTAAGCCCAAGCTAATGACCCAGCTAGCAATCTTTCATGGCTTCTTTCTGATACCGTCGTTTTAACTTTATCATTTAAGGATTACGATTGACCAGCAGTCGAATGATTATATAAAGCCATGGTCTAACGAGTATCTTTTAGTTAAACTTTTAACAAAATCTTCTTAAAAATTATTGCTGTATTAAGCTTGTATTGTTCTTGTTTATGGTATGTTGCATGTACTTTTATCCTGTATTTTCTCCA
Source organism: Paralvinella palmiformis (assembly GCA_025642065.1). NCBI lineage: Eukaryota > Metazoa > Annelida > Polychaeta > Terebellida > Alvinellidae > Paralvinella > Paralvinella palmiformis. The sequence continues at coordinate 776,044 of JAODUP010000195.1, read as the reverse complement.
TTCTATGGAGGTTGAATGACATAATAATAATATTAAGGCATGCATTATTGAACATAAACAAGGCTACATGTTGGCACTCGATCGACAAACGTGGACATTAGACGGAGATCAAAGGTCGAAGTACGTAGTTGGGAGGTGGCCGAGTTATAGAAAAAATATAATTTAATGCATAGCGATAATTTAAGACTAAGAAGTTGTCCATTTAGAGAGGTGATCGAAGTTTGGGTTTGACCACATTCTAATTATCCTATTTATTATATAAAGATTACCCGACTATAGTCACACCACGCCTGCTGCATTTCATTACTAAATATATATTCAAACAATTCCATTGATATTGCTTGCAATAATCTCCATTTGCACTAATTTCAGTTATCTCTATAAATAACCATGCATTCATGGCAAATGCCTTACTTGCTCCTTTGCTTTATGGTGAATATTAATCTCAGAAATATTAAAACAAATTAACGTCCTACAATGGCATGAAAGTCTCTTGTACATTTTCATTTCAAGAACATACCAGGAAGTGCGTCTGGTTCTTACAAAGCAACATGTAACCACTGTAGCATGATTATATCGGTATTATACATGTAACTGTGTACATCATTGTGAAGAATCACATTAATGCTTTGGTTATATTCAGTGTGATCATGATTGTAAGCATGATTACTTTACAATGTAATAGTAATCGTAATCGATTACATTCAGAACGAATGTAATCGTAATCGTAATCATGGTATTCTCAAATAATCGTAATCGTAATCGATTACCTTGGTCCTGTAATCGCCGCAACCCTTGTCCAAGGTGCGTCAATATATATACCGGAGTAACAGGTGTTTCGGAAGGTTTTATTGACCATAGCTTACTGCACACATGAAGTCTTGACTGAAAAACTGCATCAGCTTGACTACCATGTTGGACGGTTTCTCGTTTTCTAGATCACCAGTCAATAGGCTAAGCATGAAATGCTGGAGATAATATTCCTTGTCAACGCCTACAGGATAATACACTCGTTGAGATGGAATTGTATCTTTCCTTATCATTGATCGCATATATGATGATGGCTGATCAATGACGTCCGATATATTTGACAATTAACCTCTCCAGGTAGTCAGCTGTTGTTTCAGTATCCGTATTTAATTAACTGCGTCTTGTATCGCCAATCAGTTTGCCATCATTGTCTTCGAATATCGTAATACTAAGTGGTTATACCATGCATCCCTTTGGATATCATTATCAAATTAAGATACTCAGGTATCTCTTTATTTGGAATTATCTTGTTCTGAACGAATCCTAGCAACTCTTCATATGCTTCTTCTTGAATGTGACCAGCTTCGCTTTTGTTGTCTATGTTTCTGTGTTGTGCGTCTTTTGTGCTTGGTCTATAATTTCTGTATCATGAGAAATGGTATTGTACTTCAGCGGCGACTATATGCCTGCTTATGACAGCAGTGATTTTCGTATCACATTTGTGCACTGCACAGTCTCGAAGTAATTTATCTGCTCTCAGATCAGCAGTCTTGCTCACCTTTTCACGAGTTGATGTTCCCTTGTAGCATTTTATCTTTCCACAGAATTGGTAATCTGGTGTATAGATGCGTGATTCTGAAGATGATGTTCCAGTTTGCCTCTTGGTTGAACATGTTGCAACAACATGATCACTTGGATTTGAGACTTCTATTCTTTTAATACTACCAAATCTCGTTTCATGGTGAATGGGCTCATGTACTTCCTGTGATAGAATACTCGGAGAATCTCCTTGCCTGTTATGGACTAAGCAAGGTCGAGAATTGTGTCATGGTTTCCATATTTTTGCAGCATTCAGCAGGTATTTCACGAAATCTATTGTTTGAGGACTGATGAGTGGATCTGCCGTTTTTTATGTCTAATGACAATTTATGAATGATACAGACGTCCATGGACACTTCATTTGTGATTGGGTTTTCCATTCTAAGTAAGTATCTAGCCAAAGTGCAACTATTTGATAATAAATAACCTCACCACCACCAATATATTACTTGGATAGATATGATATTGAATCACTACACAACCACCACCAAATATAGTACTACTCTCGCCATCATTATTTTCTTTATTGATCACCTACAAATATAAAAATACAATTATATTACTTGTGCTATATTAATTAATAACATTCACAAAAATATGAAACAAATAAAGATATTGCACAGCATATGCCAGATTTTTGTAACTGTTGTAGCCACCATCTTGATTTTATCATTTTGTTTAGGATATGTGTGATTTAAAGTTCCACATTTGTCTTGGCTGTTATTGGTTGTTATTTATAAAATAGGGTTTCATCGTGAATGATTATAGATGTGTGCATTTGTTTCACACGCCTGTGTCCATCATTTTAGGGCAAATTTAATTACCTTTCACATGATATACAATATCAAACGACTCCCTACAAACAGCAATGTAATAATACGGTATATATATATATATATATATATATATATATATATATATATATATATATATATATATATATATATTATCGGTATAATCAGTTAGGGTAGAGACTATGGTAAATGCATTCCTGCTAAAATTAAACTTTATCATTATGGTTAAAGGAAATACTTATTTAGAATAAGCTAAATGTTATCAGATATAACATGTGAATTACAAACTGAGTAGCTGAATGCAACCAAACTAATAACTCGAAATAAACTTTATAATAATAATAATAATAATAATAATAATAATAATAATAATAATATTATTATTATTATTAATTATAATTATAATTATAATTATATTATAATAATATTTTATATTATTCCTGAATTAGCCTGAATTGTTCTAATGTATTTTACAGTGAATACATATTTAAAATATGCTGTATATTAATAAAAATACAATGTGTTAAAGTCAGAAAATGTGTGTGTGTGTGGGGGGGGGGAGTGTGGGTATGTGTGTACTTGTATGTGTGTGAATGTGTGTCCGTGTATTGGTGACTGTGTGTGTACCTGTACATTAGTGTGAAAAGGTACTGCAACAGAGAATCACGACTATGACTTATGAACAATTCATCTATCCTTCGTTATCTATTAAAGGCTTATTCTTCTTGTACAGAGTAAGTTCTTGTGAAATATGTGGGGTGGGGAATCAATCGTTTCAAAGTTATTTGTCCGATATATCTCAATTTGTTGAATTATAAAAAAAGTATATTCTTCATGTATACCTATTTAGCTGTGGTATGACATAAGGCTCCGTTCTTGGACCATATATTTCACCTATGTGAACGACCTATACGATTCGTGCAATGGAAATATTGTATTGTATTACCACTCTATTTATGTCACACTAAGGCGTGAATGAATTGTTCTCTAATAAAAACAAACAGATGAACAACCCTTTAAAAGGATTTTCAAAACATTATTATTAAATAAAAAAATAGAAGCTAACAACTAACTCTAATCCCAAGCATCACCAATTAACCGGACTTTATATATACATTGGCAATAGTGTGTTAAAAAGAATAGAGAACGACTGTAATGAAACATCTCCTAAATGTTTCGTTTTTCAGATTTGAATTCAAAACAAATAAACTTCCGGTATAAGTTGTGGCTATTTTCCAATTCAATCGAGATCATCTTGATTTACGTCCAACGAGACAATCCTATATGATATATATTAGTAGATGTCTACTACAATTTGCACTAAAACTCTCGCTAATGAATGTTGACAATTTTCTCATTTTCAATTTAAATACCAAATTAAAGTCAAATATTCACTTGTATTCTAATAATATAAATGTTTGATATTAATGCTAATTATTGTTATTTTTCCATTTTATACATATGGTGTATCCTGTCTAGTTTTGTTTATATATATATATATATATATATATATATATATATATATATATATATATATATATATATATAAACTATATTATTACATTGCTATTTGTTAACTCTAGCCGGTGTTTATCATTACTTGTTATCAATACCCCAGTCCAGGTTCTGATACCGACTGATACCCACAGAGTTGTCAATCCATCACCATTCACGACCAGTGTGAAGACAGAAATTGTCCCACAATTGACAGTTTCTTCGTGTTCATAATTATTGTAATATTTTTAGTAATAGAATTGTATATACATGTAAATTGGGAATAAATTAATTTGTCATTTGTGAAATCAGTAAAGATTTTCTGTGAAAGATTAATCTTTCTTACTCTTTTGCCGAAGGAGGTGTTAAGCTTTTATCGTAATGCTGGCTAATGTCGCATCCAATGAATGAATTGTTCAAGCATTTTTGTTATGCTAATTGTTTCTATTAACTTTTTAATCAATGTGGGTAGGATCAGTGAGTGAGTAAATGAGTTCCTTGATTAGTCTTCGCTCTTATTACAATTGAGACAACTGGATCAATGACGATTCCCAAGGAAAATATCCCGAAGAAGAAACCAGTATTTACATTTTTTTATATTCCTTGACATCTACCAAGGTGACATATGCCAGTACCAGTTCCAATATGTATGTATGACATCCTTGTTTAAGAATCAAAACATTGCCTAAGAATTCAAATAAACCCTCACATCTTTTCTATGTTTCTGAAAAATAATAACTAGATATTTAATATATTCCCGCAAATACTTACTCTTGAATAAATATTACTCTTGAATAAATCTAATGTCTTATTATATATATATATATATATATATATATATATATATATATATATATATATATATATATATATATATATAAACTGAACATTATGTAACATAACTTAAAAATGAATTTGTTGTTCGCTAAAGTGAGACCGTGAAAACTCTTGAATAAATATTCCACATCTAGAAATATTCTCTCTTTAAGTTCTCAATAACTGATATATGTTCTAGTCAGATGAAAGCTATTTAGTAATGTGTTTAGAATCTTTTGAAGTATCACACTAAAATGTATTTGGAAATATTGAGATTGGCAAAAGATGAAAAGGTTTAGAAAATGAGTTATATATGTATATATATATATATATATATATATATAAACTGAACATTATGTAACATAACTTAAAAACGAATTTGTTGTTCGCTAAAGTGAGCCCGTGAAAAAAATCTAAATCCTCAATTAATGGGTACATCAACAACACAATCTCATTTGTGATAAAAGTAAATTGAAACTTCCTCACACTTCTATGCATATCAATAAATCTCGGAATATTGTTCACACTCTTCGTATGCTACTAGCAGGTGACATCCATATGAAACAAGGCCCATCAATAATAAATCACCCAGTATCAGAGCCTTCGTAATATCTAATAAACTGAGACTTGGCTTAGTCTTCATGACACAACCTCTCGTATTTTGTATATTTGGTCCATGATAATTTATTTTATCACTAGCCACGTCACTCTGGACGTGGAAGTGTGTTGGCTTTCTGGTATTCAGTAAATTTAAAGTCTCATTCGGTCCAGATATATTCTAGTTTCGAAGCTATCTGCATTGAAAGTTCTGACTGTTCTTTTACTGGTTACTTCCGATGTCTCTGGAATAACTTCATCCTTCTTTGTTGATTTCCTGGATTTATTAGAAAGCGTGGTTACTATTCATCATGAATGTTTAATCCTTGCTGATTTCAACCATTCGTAGTCATTGGCTTGACCTAATCATAAACCGGTCTACACCTAACTATATTCATACACCAACCGCAACATATGGTTTATCGGATCATTTCACTGTAATAGCAAAAATAACATTTAAGCATAATCGAGTTTACTCTAAGTGTAATATTCTTTATCGGTATACTCACAACATTGCCATTCTTCCATTTAATGATGACATTGTAAAACCTGTCAGATCAAAATGAATAAAAGTTCAACCACCAGCTTTTCTATCCCTTGATTTTATTAATGCTAAAGTGCGTCACCGCTGTTTATAACGTATATGGAGGAAATCACGCACACAACGTAACAGGTCTAGATATTCAAAAGAGTGCCAATTCTGCAATAGACTCATGAATAAAGCTAAATCTGACTTTTATATGAATATGATATCCAACAATTCCGACAATCCCCGTCAACTCTGGAACTGCATAAATAGGATTCGTCATAGAAATACTTCTCTTTCTGTGCCCGCTCATGATTGAATTAATTCACTCCATTCCTACACAACTCATTACTAGTAGGCTTGATTACTACAGCTCTCTTCTTTATAACATCGCATCTAACGATATTGTAAAACTTCACTGTGTTCATAACTGCTTAGCTAGGATTGTCACATGGTCTCCTCGGTTTTCTCATCCTTTGCCAATCATGAAATCTATTCATTGGATCACTGTTCAATCTCGTCCCATTTCAAACTCTTTACACCGCCTGTCAAACTCTTTCTTCCGGAAAAACCTTCGTATCTAATTTGAATCCCTTTTCTAGCACTAAAGCCCAGAGAGCACCGTTCATCTGGTTTTCACCCGTCTGTTCCCAAGGTTAAGACCCATGTCATCAAATAGCATAATTTCTTTCCGTCATCATTTGAAAACTCACATTTTCAGACTTTGAATTTGTTGAAGAAATTTGACTATGAGATTGACCAATCCCTTTACTAGGTATGCCACTGAGCCCAATTCTTTTCGATGATCTTGAGGCAATATAAGTTTGTTATTATTATTATTATTATTATTATTATTATTATTATTATTATTATTATTATTATTATTATTATTATTATTATTGTTGTTGTTGTTGTTGTTGTTGTTATAAAATAATAAATAATAGTTTACCATAAGAAAATACGATATAAATTTGTAATATTTATCAAATTAACCACAAATCTCACAATAATAAACACGATTCATAGAAATAAGGAAATAATCGTAATTACTGGATGGTACCCATTAAAGCTTCAGTAAATGCTAGATTATGTGGCTGTAAGGAATAAATTCACGTATTTTGACGTCAGATGGCAAAAGGATTATGTAGCCATCTTCGTGACCTTAATGCCCTCATGCTCAACTTGGCACCTCCGTGATCTAGCGGTAGCGTGCTGGACTACAGATCACTACCACCGGTGTTCGAATCCCGGCGTGGGCATATCTGAAGGTTGTTTCGTCTTTCACATCGTCTCATTACCTTTGGAAGTCGCTCGGGCCATTTAGCCTACCTTGTGCACAAAAGTGGCCGTAAAACAATAAATTATCATAGTCATCACCTCATGCTCAACTGAACTACTGCTAACTGACGCCGTCGTCGGTTCATTTGTATAAATCGGACAGCTCTTGTTAAAAGAATATAAAATAATCTTCTTACGGAATTCCCGGTAGAGATTTGTTTAGCGATTTCAGTAATAATATACGAGTTTGTTTGGGCCAACTATTCTGTGATAGCCGTAAATACGCTTTTGTTCCAAAAATACACTTACATTGTTACAAACATAATAATTGCCGATTAATCATCATCTTGAACTGGATTATTTAATATGTAGTTAGTCGTATTCATATTTTGGCATCACTTATAATTTGTGTGAGCATATTTGTTGTATCCCTGAAATTTTGAAATTAAGGTGAACTGTTCCTTTAATATCATACATCGTGCTCCCACCATTTTCCTTTTGTTCAATAGATAGTCGATACTTAACTACAATGTGTGACAGATACAGTGCCAAATCTGATTTTCAGAATAATGCCATCCTTTGTCTACTATGATGCTGTTATCAGTTACGAATTCGGTATGAATTCTTCACCTAATCTTTCAATACGCCATAATTTCTTGCTTTATGACATCATTTCTTTTATTAAATACAATTTCTAGAATTCCATTTTTGATATTACATGATATTTTACGTTAGGAAGTTGATGGTAAAATGTCATATTAATTCGATCTTTGCCGAGGCCCAAGATGTCTTCTTTTGTCCAGTTATAATGCCTTTCTTCCACACAACTCATCGCAGTTGGCTGATAATCGTAATAGAATTTGTTCACGAACAAATGATAGTTTTTGTCCATAGCCGGCAGATCTCCTACACCGAATACGCACACAGCGCGGACATATTTGCCACGACACGAACTATTAACACTGGTAGCCCAAACGACGTGGCGCATTATTTGTTCATATCCATTCTCACCACTTTCCGGCCATCCTGTACAAATAAGGATAATAGTTTATAGATCATCGGCTTCATCATCTTAGATAAGGCATCCTCATCTATGATAACGAAATATTAATGTTATATCAAATAGAATTGGCGAGATATATTTGCTGGCTGATATTTATAGCTGACATATTTATATTTTAAACGTTCTCTCACCGGTATATGCTCCGGGAACATTAAGTTGTGGGCTGTGGCTCAGCGACTGGAAATAATGTTCGTCGGGAAACTTTGTGAGGCTAGTCCAATTTTTGAACAGCAACGCTCTATAATCATTGAGAACATATGCGACAAAGCTTCTGGTAACAGCAAAATGGCATCCTCCTTTGACGAGGGTCACGTTAACAGGAGGAGGTGGCAGAAAGTTCCAGCGATTCAAATTTCTCCTGAAAAGATCTCACTCTTATCTGCTCCTCAGTCAATTTTTAATAAATATAGTAATAAAGGAAATATCACATGATTAATTATTTATTGCATTTCGTTTAATTTATAATCTGTGTGTGTGCGTGTGTGCGCGTGCGTGTATGTGCGTGCGTGTGCGGAAAACAATATAACATTAATAATGATAAATTATGCCTCTTTTAAATTTACCTTTTAGTTACGCCCATCATGGCATTAGATCCATTTAATGCCTTCAAAATTCGCACAATATCAAAGTTAGTCTTTAGTGGAAACATTTGACCAGCAAGAGTCAATAAATATCTCCAGTTTTTGCTCTTTTGATATAATAACTGCATACACATCTGTATAGATATATATAGGATATATATATATATATATATATATATATATATATATATATATATATATATATATATATAGAGAGAGAGAGAGAGAGAGAGAGAAGAGCCTATTACCAACTTCAGTTGTACAGTTTACATGTAATTAGCTTCTTTCTAGCCAAATTCTCTATGTTTACGTTTTATCGATGAAAATAATCTATCCGGAAATACCGACAAACTAATTAATTAAAACTTTGGTTCTTGTTTATGCTCCCTTAAAATGATCAAATATTCATCATAGATACCACTAATGTTTAAACGATCTCGATCACAGGTAACGATCACTGGAAGTTTAAAAATACTGCATATAAATACAGGATTAATTACATTGTACGGGTAGAGTACAAGTGATTATAATAGGCCAAGATAGTTATGGACTATTACATAATTGTTTTCTATCAAACAACAAACACGGACAGAATGTTGAAGCCAGTAATCGATTTTTGTTTTTAATAATAATAGTAATAATAATAATAATAGTATATTTACGGTACAAAGTAAATCATAACATCTGTTGGACTAAATTTGGATATTTATTTTGTTCTGTACTTGATTTGTATTTAATTATTAACTCATATTACCCGAAACAAAGTTTTAAATAAGTTAAATACACCTAAGTTGATATTATTGGAATTAATTAATTTCCCATATTACCTCATAAGTAATCAAATCGACATTGATGTGCATCTAACGTTGTAAATCAATGTTTATTTACACTGACAATTATTTTGTTAATCTTCTTTGATGGTCTGTCGCATTTAGTTTATGTTTATATTATGAAAAAGTATTATTGATAGGAAATATCCCTTGATAACATTCTCAACGTACCAAGTCAGCTTCAATCTGTGAGAAATGTGCCCACTTCACATCGACGTTGTTAATAATGATATTATTGAAGCAGCTTGCTATGGATATCATGGCGAGGTGGACACTTTCCTCTGACGACAGATCGACGTTGATACAATACCAATTCTGTGGCCGATATATGGCCTTTAACAGCCTCTCTATCTGGACAACGTCTTTATATATCTGGATAATGTAGGCAATTGGAAATTGGGCTTCTTCGGCATTAATGGGTATCGTTATGTATCCTCGTTTTCTGTAAACGCTGCAATTTTTAGTCAACTTCAAATATTCCATATTCGATATTCGTGTCACATTACGGATGTTCGCTGCTATTTTAATCATCCTTTCATTGCCGGCGAATATTTCTGCGCAGTCAACTTGCTTGACCTTTAATTCTGGCACCATACGTAGCAGTTCTTCTGTGGGGTTGGCTTCTTTCAAAGAAACACGCATTTTACTTCATTTATCAAGATAAAGAAGCCGGTGAACATAAACCTAAGGAAACTCTATATTTCGTTATTCTATTCAACTGAATGTTCTTTCTCCGATTGGACCCAAAATAAAGAAAAACACCGATTTTGCTCACCGATTTCTTCATCAGCTTCTACACGCGCCCGGTCGTTTCTTCCTCCCGAGTTATATTTGATTCCCAATTTATAAAAGAAATCTAGTAGCTGGGGTTTTTGTCTTCCGTTACTCTCTCCGTAGGCTTGAAGAATCGTGTCGAAATTCTCAGAAACGTTGTATATGACCAAGAAAGCCACAGCTACTAAACCGAACAGAAGATATATCTTCGGCATTTCTCAGATTACTTTTCTATTAGTTTTTCATTGAGTTACAACAATTCCAAATATCTGATATCCTCAATTCTCTGTTTGGACTCTAGAGAACTATACAATCAATAATAACGTAGGTGGCTAAATTACATTTATCTGCTCGTCTAGTATTGACTATCTGTTATAAACATCTGTAGAAATAGCAAACATATAATAATAATGATGATGATGATGATCGTGATGATGATGATGATGATGATACTAATAATAATACAAAATATACTAATATTACATTTCAACCAAATAATCTCTTTTAATTTTATTATAAGTATTATACATTCGTAGTGATCAGCGGACACGAAAACTCCTAACGTTTTTATTTCCTTAACAAATGGATCCATAATGTCACATCATAATGACTAACTATATTATTTTGCATATAAAACAATTTCTATTATCAATAAAACCCAATTTTACGAAGTTTTGATTCATATTTGAAAGTCTTCAAACGGCACCAGAAGCCGCTATGAAGTAAATACTTATCAGATCTCTTATTCCACAAAATTAAAGCTGCCAAACAAAATTATAATGTTTTGTTCACTTTTTATATACATTAGACAATAAGATTACAACTGTTAAGCGGTTTGGGATCTGTGTCGTACCACTTGTATATTGTTATTACTTTCTTTCGATCCCTATAAGTTTATGGCGGGAAGTATGACCGGCTCTCGATGTAATGGCACCGGAATATTTCTCAGATAGTTCAGCTATTAGATAGGTTACACCAGTAAAACTGGTGCATTTAGCATATTATGTAATATATATTTAATTTATGTTAGCAAAAGTTGATTATATTTAGTTATTTTGTATTTCTTGTATTCCATATATTATCGTCCACCCCAGTGTTTATGCCAAGAAACCGATTTTTGGCTGCGTGTGTTAATGGTTGAGATTTGTTGACGTTGTTGTTGTGTATTTTCCTTTTCACGTATTTCTTTCTCATATTTAGAGAATGAATTATAGTACTTATCAGTTCTTTGGCTTATGACCCCATGGTGGTAATACCATTCGTTTAACGACACGCCCGCGTAGTGGAAAATATCCAAACCAGATGGGGTCTGATGCACGTAATTTTATCACTGTGCTAATAACTCCATATAATGGCACACCTGTACAAAATGTAAGTATTGGTCTTATAAATTGTTACTTGATCTGTAATAAATTTGATGAAATATCTTATTTTGTTAAGGACATGGCTCTTGGTGCTCTTGTCATTATAGAAACTTAGCTGACTAGTAATGTTTCAGTTCAGAGAAGTGTTGGTGAGGTGACTCCAGCTACAACCAACTAAGAAAAATAGCCCGAAAGCTGTCGATTTATTCAAGGAACGTTCGTAATTTGTTGACTCTCTTGCTACCAACAGTGGGCATATGCTGATCTTAGGCGATTTCAATATACATTGGGAATGCCAGCGGAAAGCAGATATCAAACAATTGGCTGGCACTCTTAGATCTGCCAATCTCAGGCAGCATGTGCAAGAAAGAACACACACACACATCGTCACATCTTAGACCTTGTCATCTCCCGCGATGACATCAATTTGATCAAGGGTGTAGCTGTGTCTTCCATGCTTTCTGATCATTTCTCTATTAACATTGATGTGTCTTTACAAAAATAAACCTGTTTCAGCTAAGGTTATTTCATATAAAAAAAAAAAATCGATTGATAAGGATGCTTTTCTTGCTGGGTCTCTTCTCTGGTATTGGATGCACCGGATGATGTGAATCATCTGGCGGATCTCTACGATACAAAGGAAATTCCCAAAAGACCAATGCTTCCATGGTACAATAAGAACATACAAGCTGAAAAGAAACACAAATATATTTTGAGCGGTTGTGGATCAGGAATGGTTTGTATGTTCAAGGTCAGCAAAATTCTAGTTAAAATATAACCTTGCCTCTGCTAAATTACAATATTACAATAAAAAGATTATAGCATCCAAGGGAAATCAAAGGACTGTTTTCAGTGAATAAAGTATTACATATAAGTCAGACTGTCTTTCAAAATAATATCAACTCAGATAAAGATATGGCCCATTGTTTTAATAACTTCTTCTGTCAAAAAATATTAAATATACAAGGGAAGCTTTCCTTCCGATCCTTATGACAGTGTATGCCATTGGAAGAAGAATCCTGCATGTCCATGATGGTTACATTTGAGCGTTTACAGAAACTGATATCCCACAATTGCTGAAAAGGCCATCTAATCCTTACTGTGCAGTTGACCCTATGCCTACATGGCTTATGAAAGATTATCTAGACGTTCTGATAAGCCCGATTACAAATATAGTTAATAAATCATTATCTCTAGGTGTTTTCACAATATCCAACAAAACCATTAACAAAAAACAGAGTATGGACTGTAATATTCTAAACAATTACTGACCTTTTTCAGATCTTAAGTATTTATCCAAAATTATAGAAAGCGCAGTTGTCTTCAATTTAAGCATATATTTAATCAATACTAACCTCAATGAATCACTGCAGTCTGCATATAAAAGTGGTCACAGCAGTGAAACAGCTTTGGTTTGGGTGAAAAATGTTATTATAATGTCAATTGATTAAAATAAACCAGTATTTGTTTTCTTTTTTTGATATAGTTGATCATAATGTACAAAATGTAGGTTAAAAGGTATGCTTGGTCTGTCAGGTAAAGTACTTGAATGGTTGCTGTTCTATCTGGAACAATGCTCCCGGAGAGTGTCTGTTCATGGTATTTGTTTTACTGGCGTTCAGTTTTTGTTATCTGGTGTACCACAGGGTTCAGTTCTTGGTCCTCTGGTTTTCACAATGAATACCTGTCCTCTTCGGATCATTGTGCAGCGATATGGGGTTAAATATCACTTGTATGCTGATGACACGCAGCTGTATATATCACTGGATCCTGACAATGAGTTAAATTTCTCCTCTTTCTTGAAAAATTTGGAACACTGTATTGCTGATATTTGGCTATGAATTACTCAAAATCTTCAAAAACTAAATAATAAGAAAACAAATATTATATATTTTGCATCAACACATTGTGTTAAATCCCTAAAAACAGTAGTATTACAGATGAGTGGATTTTCGATTACCCCTAATGGGTCGGTAAAAAATCTAGGAGTAATTTTTATCGAATGCATTAACATCTATGAACTTAGCATATCAGTATTCGGAGCTGCCTACTACCATGATGACATCTTAAGAACATCCAATATTTAAATGCATTCTTGGCACAAGAAACACTTGTAACTGTAGTCCAGTTCTTTGTTACATCTCGTTTTCTTACTCCATCTTATATGGCGTATCTGATTATAACATCAATCGCCTTCAGCGAATTCAGAATAGAGCAGCTCGCATAGTGACAAATACTCGAAAATATGATTATATCACCCCAATTCTTCAAAAACGACATTGGCTACCTGTTAGACAGCGTATCCATTTCTAGATTTTATCAGTAACCTATAAATCTATCAATGATATGGCACCTGGATACCTGTGTGAACTGGGTCCATTAGAAAGTCATCCCGAAAACTCGGGTCATCCAGTTGGATACTATTCCAGGTGCCAGTGTCTCGACTCAAGTCATATGGTGATTGTGCATTTAGCGTTGTAGACCCCACTTTGTGGAATAGTTCGCCGGCAGATTTGAGAAATGCGTCGTCTCTTTAAATCAGTTCTAAAACACACCTGTTCAAGGTTGCTTTCACATAAAAATAATATTGTTTTTAAATCTTTTATACGACTTTTAACAAACATATTATTTGGGGTATTATTATATTATATATTATTTGTAAAGCACATTTAAATGGCTCCTGCTAGTAAGGGTGCTTTATTAAATATACATTATTATTACTATCTAGGCGTTATTGAACACCAATTTGAAAATAATAAGATAATCTTCTGAAAAACGGTTTCATGAGTTCATAGACTTGATGGCGACCTAAATAGACGCTGATGTCATAAGTGAGCAGGTGATTACATGATTTGAACTTGGACGGAGAATGAGTTTATCAGACTTTGGCTCGTATCATCACGATAGTTTCACCCAGCATCAGTCACTAAATACCTAGGCAGAGGCTATGTTTGAGTCCATCATGTCAACTGTTATAAATAATAAATCTATCACGATACGCGACAAAATAATACAGCTACATCGAAGATCCGGAAACACTTTGCTGTCCTCAACATAATAACGCAGCCTTCTGGATCAAAGACACCTGTTATACATAACAATGGAATAATTTCATGAAAACAAACAAATAAAAAGAGTTTAATTATATTCTAGGACTCATTTTCACAATCTTTATACGGGATCTGCATAAAAACATTTAAATTGATTGAAATCTGTTGAAAACATCTTCTAACTACCATACCTAAATGAGAAAAATAACTAAATAATGGCTTTAGAAGTACTAGAACCATCTTATTGGGAACGTAATTTTGTAATATGTGCTCAATAAAATTATGGTAATTCACAATATGGAGAAAAAATATTAATATACTTGCTAACCATCTTTATATCATAGAACATCTGGAACATCATAGAACATTTTTTGTTGCCATAATAAGGAATCTAGAAAGCGATAGACTTGATTATATTTTATTGCAACGCATGTAGAGAAAGGAAACTAGTTATCGCTGTATGTGCACGATATAAAGGTTTTGGCCATAGTAGGCTCAACCAGCTGCAGCTTAAGAAATATCATAACGTATGATTGTTTTAAATACAACAATCGTTATATGTATTTCTTACTGAGTGAATAGTTTACCGTGCATAAAATTATCATTCACGAGACATTATCCAAGAGCGCTTTAATATAGATTAAGCCAGATTCTTATCGACTATGCGTACATTATTATATGAACAAAATCACAAAACTGCAATATTTATATGTGAAATAAAGGTATAGCCAGATTTGAATAAATGAAAGTATTAATGAGTACTCTTAATATATAGGTATTTATCACTCAGATTCTATTTTTATATTTCACAATTAAATTAACATTATTAATACGGTTTTAATCAAATAAATTTGACAATGTTTTGATGAAACCCCACCAGTTCCGCTATAGCAAGTAAAAGACTCAATAACAACAAAACATTACGACAATTCCAAAAACCTCCGAGAACAAAGCCCTACACAACCGTAACCTCCAAGCTTAATCCTAAGCATTAAATCCGGAGGATTTATCCCATGGGAGTTTTGTCTGGATGCCTTTAGTAAGTAATCGTAAAACAGTAGGCACTGCTTTTAATATTCTGTAACCTGCATATCTGTTTTTGTTCCCCGTTTCGGTTTCTTTTTTAATTCGTCGTAACAATATATTTAATTCAGTTCAGCAATTTAATTCGGTAATTAACAAGGCGCCTACTCCTAGTACGTGTAAACTTAAGGTCAAAACATATATCATATACATTTTAATAGACGTTCTGATATTCTGCTTTATATGTCAAATATGGTTACTCCCGTCAGTTATTTAGATAGAGTAACTTGTTTCCAATAATATATTTCAGGAAAGTGACCATGAATATGATAGATATTGTATCATTCATGATATAGGTAATGGAACTATTGAATCTCAAAATAAATTGATTCATAAAGTTGACATTGCACATCAGGTATCACGTATAGGAATCATTTGATCTTATTATTTCAGTTAAACATTCAAGCAAAGAACAAAGTAACAATGATACACTATCGGGTCGTTTCCATTTGTGTTTCTAGTCTTCCACGAGTCAGTGTTTGCTTTATGATTCTAACGTGTTCTATTTCTCATCATTTCGTACCAATACCAATTCGTACCCTATCAGTTCCCACCAAGGTTTTATATTTCAACCAGTTCGTGCCAAGGTCACACCAATTCCCATCATAAACTATCCTTTCGATATCGTACTTATTGTCTTGAACTGTCGGGTACATTGTCGCCGCTATGGTCTTCATCTATTGTTGGAAGGCAGTGAAAATATTCGTCATATGGCTTACATGGGTCAGTCTGTGAGAGGAATGTGTCAACAGTGGATCCTGTGCTGTCATGTGGTACACTCGAAGTAATTACTTTAGGCAGACCGCGCATGAGGCGGCTTCTAGGATGGACACACGTCACAGTACCGTCTGAAGGTAATAAAAAAGGTTTTGAGCATGAATGTTCTATACATATATATATATGCACATTCAGAATTGTGTCAAAATGCCCTATTATATATATATATATATATATATAGTCATTTGCGAAAGTTTAAAACCATACAATATGTTTTTGATAAAACAGATAAACCTGTTTTCATACCAAATTATATACGTTTATTTCAACAAAAACATAATACAACACAATGTGAAATTTGATAACATCTAAACTTGTCAGTCACTACGTTTTAGTATGTCCCCCTTTAACGTCAGTGATTGTTTGGATGCGACGCGTCATGCTGGATTCCAGAGTTTCGCAGTACTCCTGGGTGATTTCAGCGTTTCAATTTTACTTAGCTGCTTGTCACGGGTTCTCAGCCTTTGGTGGTTGCTTGTATGCCACCCTATCCTTCAGAACAGTTCACAGGTTCAGTCTCTGGGCAGTCTCTTTTTTTTCATCTCTGGTATCAGATATAGCTTTAGTGCCGGGATGTTGGACTTCAGTCGAAATTCTTTGCCGAGACGTTTTGAAACAGTGCTAGAACTTATTACTGTACCTTTTAAGGGTAAAATAGAACAACTGTTCTCCAGAAGCTCTCTCTGGGGAGCGCATTACTATCTATCTCATCGAATTGTCTTCCCTGTGACTAGTCTTCCGTGGACGACCAGACCTTTTTTGTCATTAAATGTGCCATCAGAACTGAATTTGACGATAATATTATCCACTGCTGTCTTTGAGCAACGCAATTTAGCAGCAATATACCTTTTTGTGTATCCTTCACCATGTAAACTAGCTATTTCTGCGCTTCGAAGAAGAATTTATTCCCATTGTATGAATATAGAAATGACTGAAAAAAACAACCGATGACACCGAGAGTAGTAGATAAATCAGCAGCAAATTATAATTAGGCTTACTGTTCCATGGCCCAAATTGGGTGATTTAATTAAAACAATGAATTACGTCATCTGACGTCATAGCATACAAAGGCCTGAAAATCATGTCTGGTTTTAACTTTTGCAAATGACATATATATATATATATATATATATATATATATAAGAACGGTAATGCCTTTTTTTAAACCTACCAAGAACAATACCTTAACACCCTTAAGACACCTTCCAATGTGCTTATTACTTCGATTAAAGCGTAAAGTGTATTATTATTATGTCATATAATCTTGAGGTAAGATCGTTATCTGTGTTTTGATATGTCGAGTCAATTTATGAAAATTACAGTTATAGGTAGTAGTTATCTTGACAAATATACAACAATAACCCAGTACATTAATTTTCATTCATTAACAAAGCGTGGTTTAGTAATGACCGATATCTCCTGCTGGATACATCCCGTTAAACTCTTGACGTCCAGAACAATCTGGAGCTGTGCAAACGTGTACGTTTCTTCCCGATTTCTTTCGGCCCAGATTTGGAGGAAGAATTCGTGTGGGAGATACCAGAGATCCACACCCAAAACACGGACAATTATTATACATTGCGCACCAAGATCTGGAAAATAAAATGTTTATAAAATATTAATCTCTCTCTCTCCCCCCTCTCTCTCACACACACACACACACACTCTCTCTCTCTCTCTCACTCTCTCTCTCTCACACACATACACTCTCACATAAAGACACACTCACTCACTCTCACACACATTATTTCACACAAACACACACTCTCACACACGCTCACTCCCATACAAACATACACACACACACACACACAGACATGCACTCACACACACTCACGCACATATACAAACATACACACGCAATCAGTTATTTAACTATTCATCCACACATCGATCATTAAACCAAATTATTGCCATTTCAAGTAATAACATGAAACTCTCACCCAAATACTCTACCACATTGCATACAGTGAAACTCAGCCCAGCCCCATTCTCGGTCGTGGGGCACTGCGTTATAACGAGTACGACACCTTCTACAGCGTGACACCTGTGGATTAACAAGACCGTGTTAAATGCGGGTAAGGAGTAAAATTGGCTAATAATGTAGTTGCACAACAACACCATGTCAAAATGCGGTGTTGCTAGTTGCTATTTACCTGTTTTCTCGACGGTGTTCTTCGCCACCAGAACTCATCGCACTTGGCGCATGAAAAAAGCCGACATCTTGTATCAATCCTACCAGAACGAGCCTTGTCCAGAATACTTCGTTGTTCCCTTCTTAAACGTTGTACCTTTCTTCGTACAGTTGTCTTCAGACGAGAAAAACGTATATATGCACATTGGTATGCTTCTCGTAGCTTACATACATACATTTCTTAAAGACAAACAGACAGACATCCCGGAACTCCGATATCGCAGTGGTTAGACCATTGTGCTACAAAGCTCCAGGTTGTGGGTTCGAATTCTGTCCTTATCTGTGTTTGGGGGATGTTTTGTCACCTCAGCCATATATCCCAAGTGTTACCTGTGTCAATGCTAAACAAACCACTATTTAACATACATAAATACGTAGTCATAGATTGAATTTGGTCCACGATAGGTGTACCAATGAAATAGAATATATTTGGCCGTGGTGTTTTCGCCCCCCCCCCTTCTTCCAGCTTCCCTTGTTCCTGCTGATAACAACAAATTAACTCAAATGTAGATGGTGAATTTTCCACGTAGGTCGTACCAATAAATAGGAAATTTTTTTTTTTTTTTTTTTTTTTTTTTTTTTTTTTTTTTTTTTTTTTTTTTTTTTTTTAAAAAAAAAAAAAAAAAAAAAAAAAAAAAAAAAAAAAAAAAAAATATTTGGCCGTGGTGTTATTCGGACTGGCATTAAAACTCGACAAAGATGTCGCGTTCTCCTGCCAATAAAAACCAGGTTAGCTTCGAATGTGGAAATGGTAACTTTTCCACTCCCAAAAAGTCCGTAAACCAACATAAAAATGGTTTTTCCCTGGTTAAAAATAAAATTCTACCCCGGAATAAATGTATGATGATAGTGGTAACCTGACTCACAAATCAAAAGCGGCGATTGATAACAATTTTAATTAATATCATTAGAAGAAAGAATTATCATGCAAATCATTCATGAAATATATTTAGCCAAGCATAACAAAGTCACGATAATTACTAAATCATTATTGTGACATGAAACTTCAAAAATATAAAAGTGACATCGAAATATATAGGAAATACTAAATGAAGTAGCCCAGAGAAAATGAGTTATAATTTATGTAGTCAATCTATAGCTTGTAATATGTTCAGCAACAAACTTTTGAAACTATCCTGATAATGATATTATCAGCTTTAAAACAATTCTGTATGACTTAATCATGCAACAACAAAAGTGAAATATTTAATACTGTATCAAAGCTTGCAAATACGGTTATCGTTTTTTTAAATCTTTCAAAGAATTTTAATAGTTCTTAAAGATATTTATAGAAAAAGTTTTAAAAAGGATGTATTTCAAAATAAATTATATGAAAATTGTAAAAATTGTATCAATATCCAAATGTGGAAATAATAAACAATTCTCCAAGCCTAGACATGTTTCATTAATACCTCAGTTCTTCAAAATCCCCAATTTTTATAACAGGCTAATATTATTCATAAAGCACCAAGAAATTACATATAAAGGACAGTATAATTTCAATAAAATCACTTCACATTAATGGAAATAAAAAAGAATTAAACGATGTTTTTGTTTACCTCATCTAACATTTCAAACAATAGATTATAAATTTTACTTTAAAAAATATCTCATAATCATGTATTTAGCTAAAATGTTATTATTATTAAACTCTGGTAAGAAACTGAAAATATAATAGGTATGTTGTGTTGACCTATAACCTCATTGTTGATTTGTGTAGGACATTAATGTGTGTGGATCTTAGGAAATTCGCAGACACATAGTAATGGTTTGTCATCAGTTATAGATATATTGTAGATTTGAGGCACAAATTATGTTTTAACTTGATAAATTTGATCAAATAAATGATCTAATATCACTGTGTTCTGGTTAATGACTGGTCACAAACCCAGCAAATCAAGAACTAAATAACCTGAATGTGCTTAAATTTAATAAACTCTCACCGAATTTAGAACACAAACATCATGATTTTAGAAAATGAAATAAAAAAGTTGCTATTTTTGGGGGAAATTGAAATTATCATATTATGCTTTAATTCTACCAGGTCTATTTGTGTGGGGGGTGTGCATGTGCGCACGCGTGCGTGTGTATGTCAGAATGACCTTTAGGGGTTGTTTGTTTGCTTGTTTTTGAATGAAATTGGAAATCTTACAAGATAATTTACCCTCTGTTGATGTTTAATCGAAATACACACATTAACCCTATGATTGAATATCCATAGATTTATTTTACTAAAATGTTCATTCAACTCATAATTTACCCAGGTGTTTCTCTCCTCTTCTAATACCTGCTGGACTTCTGCTGGTTCACCTGAGTGTCAATAAATAAAGAGAAACACATCATTTGTTAAGATGCATATATCAATCTTCATAAATATAGTAAATGGATGTAAATATACTGTTGTACATCAATGTGATAGTGATGATGATGATGATTGATGTTTTATGGCCAATTCATTGTACATCAATGTAAAAATATCCTATCTGTACGGGGGGGGGATAAATATAGATTAACTATTTTAAGTAACTGTCTATCTTTGTATGCATATGTCTACTATATTGATGGATATGAATTTTTAATATGGCGAGTACATGCACGCATGCCCGTGCGTGTGTACGTGCGTTTGCATGTGAGCGTGTCTATGTGTGTGTGTGTGTGTGTGGACTCTTAATACTGTATTTTTTTCAGTTTTATTTTTCTTTCTTCGTTTATGGATAATCTTGTGACCAAATAACAGAAGTTTTTATTGTTTAAATAAAGGCTACTTACTGAAAAGTACGAATTTCACAGAATTGATAAGTCCCTGAAATTTATGTAGGATGAAAGCCGCTTCGTGTTCCAGAAATCGACCGTGGAATAGCTCCTGAAACCTATGCAGCTGTAAACAAAACAAAGACATCAATAAGCTGCTTGGGAGAACTTTATCCGACAAAATACGTCTCCAGTAATATCAGTAAACCCAGACGGACATATTGACATCACATATACATTGTTTAGTTGTTGCTATAATGAATGCATTGACATTTGAAATATTTCCAGTATCTGATTAACCGATCTGAGAGATGTACCTAATTTAATATTTACCTCCTCGTATTGTGTTCTATCATCAGCCATATCCACGCTTCTCTGGGTCCTTATCAAG
The DNA here is from genome assembly GCA_025642065.1 of Paralvinella palmiformis. Classification (NCBI taxonomy): domain Eukaryota; kingdom Metazoa; phylum Annelida; class Polychaeta; order Terebellida; family Alvinellidae; genus Paralvinella; species Paralvinella palmiformis. Next base: position 754,112 of record JAODUP010000195.1, on the reverse strand, counting down.
GTCAGTTCTAGTCTCGTTACACTTTTCAGTTCCCGTTTCCTTATCAAAGATATTTTGGTAAATGTACACGGTAGTTCTTCAGTCACAAATACAGTCAGGATCAATATTTTGTTTATATTCATTAAGTTAGTCGATGAAAATATTAAATTAGGTTCGATTCGAAAATAAGAAGAAAAGCTGACCTACTTATGACGTTATCAGCTGCTAGGCACTTTAAAGGTTTATAATTTTACCGATTGACGCATTAACCGGTATACGATGGTAGTAGTATCAAGGATACTATATACAACCATATATAATCTTCTGACCGATACCCTGTAATATGATCTCTGCTACTGTTTTTCGGTACTGGTGTTGATATTATGCAATCAGTTCTAGGCCGTGATAAGTACGGTCAATGTTGAGTGTACAACTACTCCGCAAATAACATGTTGACGGTGCAAAGTATTCGTTATCAACGTTGTCAATGGTTACAAAGATAACAAATATTATTATTAACTTCGCGTCACTGACTAACGTAACATAGTTTTAGACACAATACGCAGTTAGATGGTTATGTTTGTAATGATAAATACTTTATGCGAGCTGGTGTACATTAATGTTTGGTCGTAGTAATTAAGTTCACAATTTCAGATTATGTGAAAAGCGTCGGACAAATAACTGCCCGGTCCGATTTTTATTTCAAATGATCGGACCTATAGTCCGGCAGATGCTGAGGTCCATACCGTATATACTCGCATATAGATCGACCCGCCAGATAAGTCGAGGCCAATTTTTGACCCTCGAGGCCAAGTATTGACTTAAAATCCCTCAAAATCGAAATCATTGTCGTCATTCGCGAAAATGTTGACCCAGTCATTCAAACTCATGGTGTCAGCAAGTGCGTCGTGAATATCAATTTCTTCACCGGCAGCGACATACAAACACACACACACACACACTGTACACACACTATTTTGCTTTGATGTTATAATTAATATAAACAATCAAACTCGCTTGATTGTATGTTGACTCCCTTCAACTGACATGTGTTATTAATTAATTGTTTCACAGCATGTGGCAGCAAGGTTTGCAATGTGAACAGTGATTTCTGTATTGTGCTAATCATCTGGTGGTACCGATAGTTAACAACGCGTGACTATCAAGTATTATATTACATACAGACTTGCATGTTTGTGACATCCAATTAACAGTTTGGTGAAAATTAATATTAATTTATAAACTAAGACTAGTAGGCAGAGATGTGGCGATTTTGTTCCGACTATCGCTTACACAAACACGCCTGATTGTCACTTCAATTCGCAAGTGTGTTATTAATTCCTTATTTCACAGTACATCAGGAGGTACTGGTAGGTAACAGCGCGTCATTATCAAGTATTATTACATAAAGACCGGCATGTTTGTAAGATCCTAATAACGGTTTGGTGAAACTTTATTGTTATTTATTGAATAATAATGGGTTGGTAGTCAACGATGTGACGATTTTATTCCGACTCTGGCTCTTATTGGGTTGAATCCTATAGTGTTGTGTGTCAAGGATGGCCGAAAACATGTTTCCTTCAGCTGGTAGGAAATATGACGCTCGTATAAGTCGAGTTGTTTCTGGGAACTCCCTTTTTACTACAAAAAAAATCGACTTATACGCCAGTATATACGGTAGTTACCTTTCTCCATAACTAATCATTCACCGTTGCTGACTGACTAAGTGTGTGTGTGTGTGTGCATGTGCGCACACGCGCAATGTCTGACAAAAACCTACATTGTGTAAGACCTGGTGTCTGACAGAACACTGGTGGGTCCTGCAGAAAATCCGAATCTGCAGGACCTATGTCTGATAGGTCCTGATCTGATTTCACACATTCTGCAATTTTGACTTTGCAAGACAAATCGTATTTTCAGTAATTCATTCGTATCGGAAAAGGTAAGTTAGTGCGGATTCCAAGAGTTGTACTAATATCCAAACTATGCAGCCACACATATTCACACAGATAATTCGAATTATGATGAACTTTGTGTATGACTTCACTCATCTTCAGTATCAGTAAGACGTTCGCTTTCTTCGAGAATAGGCTGTTCTCTATCAGCGGTGGTTCTGTAGGCTTTAGGGTCGATAGTTCGAATGGTTGGTGTATATGGTCTGTACTGTACTTGACTCTAGCAACAAATTCCTTTTTGCATCAGGATTATACGATGTCGTATCTCATACTAAAGAAATAAAACACCTTCCCTAGACATACAACTTTTTACGCAAAAATGTACCACATATATTGATAATATTGGTTAACCTCTGCACCAGGTACTGACAATATATAAATACATTCCCGAATTTTCCATGGCATATTAGAGATATATAATTCAAACGATCATATTCACATATAAATATAAACCCTCTGTTTATGAAACATTAACTGTATAACCTATAAGTAGTAAACATGAACTACATTTTTATTCGACATATATTATCCAATTGCCAAGTATTTACTGAACAATATTCAACGTATATATGTCAGAAACATAATAATAATAAGACAATTTACGGCTTGTGGTTATAATCTGCGATTAGCGATCAGTGACACACAAATAATAATAATAATAACAGTAATAATTTGCACATAAAGGCTAGAATTCGACTAGCGTTTTCAACGTTCGAAATATGTTTGATAACCAATATGGAACGGTAACGCACTATATAGCTGCAATCAGCGTGTACAAAATACATCACCAAAAAATCACACCCGGTGAGACATTGATAACTAGTCAAAGTCGGTGTACAACGCTGTACTGACACCGGGTGTCGCAAGAATAATTGTCACTACGGGGCTTCCAGAAATACGTGTAAATTAACAAACAAGACGAACCTCAATGTTGTCACACACACACACCCACGCACAAAACGATATTATAACATCAACTTATCTCATAATGTTACCCCGAATGTACTATACCTAAGTGCATGTTTGAAACTTCAACAAAATATAGAAACATATGCATCGGATCAATAATTAATAAATATTGATATAAGCTCTTCAAACAATTGGCCTGATCATCATGACAGCAGTCTTTGGATGGTTTAAGAATGTTAGCCAGGTTGACCATATAATACCTTGGTGGTAAGTTATCAAGCCATCAGTGCCATTCATCGTTTCGTCGGCTGGTGACTCCCCCCAGCGGCCAGTAAGACGAACAGTCGAACAGGCTTTATACCAGAACCCGCCATGGTAGGTGGCAGCACAGTTGTAATTAGACAAGTCGTTGTCTTCATCGAAGGTTGAAAACGACATACCATTGTGATATATAAAAGCATTCCCTGTACAAAACGTAAAATAAGTACTAATAATAAATGCATTTGTTTAGTATTCATGTGATCTGTATATATGGGTTGTATTAAAGAGCTGGACATTATAAATAGAAAAATAGTTATGGTAGAAAAAACACAAAAATTACAGTAAATGTTAGCTAAAGCGAAAATCAATGGGGACTGGAAATCATTGTAATGATATTTCGAATTAATCCAAACTTTCAAATTTAAATTCCAAGTGTTCAATATCGGCAACCGAAGTACGGGCGATAATTGATGAAAATTAAAACAATAGATTAATAGACACTCTCTGATAGGAAAAAAACACAATTACTTTTCTAAAACCACCAAGATCTTCCGTTTTAACGCAACGAATGTATGACCACGTGTCTGCACCCACTCAGAGAACAGTGAATATGTCACTTGTGCCATTCGTTGCTACGATCAGAGATGGGCAGTTTATCTGACTTATGGTTTTGATGTTTATTAATCCGAAACTAGCTCAAAAAGATGTAATGCTCTTGTAGGGATAACCATGGCCATAGACGTATTACAATCTAATGTGGATGAATTGAGTAAATTCATTGACAAGCTGGTTTCGAAGATAACAAAAACAAAGTACATTACCACACAGACTATATTACTTAAGTCAATATAAAGACAGCGTTATATAAATTCGTATACCAGCATCCCCGATGTAGCCACTGAGATGTATCTTGTAATTCTCCTCCTCACTGTCAACTAGAAATCTCTCATACTGGGCATACCGAGTCTCTCCAGAAAAACTTTCCATTTTCACCAACATTTCGTGAGGACGTGAAACTGACAACTTGTGAAGGACATCATTGCCTAGAAAACAATAAGTGGCTTCAGCGTAATTATCAATACAAAATAATGTTTCGCTTTTTATTTGTTACTCATCGTTTGCTAAAATATTTACGCTTAAGCCTATAAAAAACCTACATTTTCATCTTTTAAAATAAATATTCATATGATTGAGTATATCATTTCAATTTATCTTATCTCACCTATATAATATTCCCAATTAACATCACCAAATCCAGTTTTATAATCCGTCCAGTTCCGGTTGAAGTCCAGGCTACCATTGTATCGGCTTATTGCAATCTATTACAATAAAAGCATATCGATTATCTAAACTTAATTTTAATCTGTTTTCTTATTTCAATTTATGAAACAGATATTTATAGTTCTGTCTGTTTTTGCGTAGAACTTTTCTAAACTGACGAAATCTTTTGTACTCGATATCCAGTTCTACAGATATTATTACTGCCAGCTGTAGAACCTTACTGAACTGACGATGACCATGATTGATGTTTTACGGCCACTTTTGTGCACACGGTAGGTTAGATGGGCCGAGCGACCTCCAAAGGTAATGAATCGAAGTAAAAAATTAAACATTCTTCAGATATGCCCAAGCGGATATTCGAACTCAGGTGGTAGTGATCTATAATCCAATGGGCCAGCAGTTAGACCAAGGAGGCGCCCTACCTAACTGACGAAATATTTTGTACTCGATATCCAGTTCTACAGATAATATTACTGCCAGCTGAGAGTGAAACATTTCACGGGGAAGCTTAGGTTTCAATGGTGGCATAAACAATTCTTTGCTCTACCGTTTAATTGTTTTATAAAATAAACCACGTTTCGGCCGTTAAAGGGAGTCACCAATGAAGTAGGGATGGAAGGTTTGTTTAACCCCGGCGCTGGTCACACCTGTGACGTCTGACCGATAGACGGTTCCCCGGAGAAACATACCACAGACACAGGTAACCCTGAGATTCGAACCCTGATTTGGAAGTTTCAAGTCCCGTGTTCATCCATGGTATTAGGAAGAACGTCACAATAAATTGTCAATTGACCATAATATTCCTTTTTATAAACCGATGGAGTACTTGAGAGTTATGTCTCAACCAGAGATGGCTTCAGTTAAACTTCGGAAAAAACTAAATGACCTGGTATAACCCCTATATGCAATGCTCAATTTGTGACATCATTTAAGAATAATGTTGTACTTTGTTTGTTTTTGTGTTGCAGCACAATATATGTGCCAAAATAGTATAGATTAATGAATGCCTACGTGATCTAATTCAATTAACTAATCTGAGTTGCTGTCTAGTTCGATTACCCCTAATGGGTCAGTAAAAAATCTAGGGGTTATTTTTGACCAATGTATTAACATGCATGAACATGTCACATCAATATGCCGAGCTGCCTACTACCATCTTAAGAACATCCACTGTTTAAAAGCATCCTTGACACAAGAATCACTTGTAACTGTAGTTCATGCCTTTGTTACATCTCGTATAGACTATTGTAACTCCCTGTTATATGGCATATCTGATTATAACATTAATCGCCTTCAGCGAATTCAGAATAGTGCAGCTCGCATTGTAACAAATACTAGAAAATATGATCATATCACCCCAATTCTTCAAAAACTACATTGGCTACCTGTTAGACAGCGTATCCATTTTAAGATTCTGTTAATAACTTATAAATCTATTAATGATATGGCGCCAGAATACCTGTGTGAACTCAGGTCATCCAGTCAGATACTATTGCAGGTGCCAGTGTCTCGGCTCAAGTCATATGGTGATTGTGCGTTTAGTGTTGTAGCCCTCACTTTGTGGAATAAGTTGCCGGCAAATATTAGAAATGCGTTGTCTCTTGGAAATTTTAAGTCTCTTCTAAAAACACACCTATTTAAGGTCGCTTTCACAGATAAATAATTATTATCTTTTAAATCATTACAGGGTTTTTACAAACATTATTGGGATATTATTATATTACATATTATTTGTACAGCGCCTTTGAATGGCTCCTGCTAGTAAGGGTGCTTTATTAAATATACATTATTATTATTATTATTATTATTATTATTATTATTATTTTCGAATAGAATATTATCAAGGTTCTTAATAGCTACATTATAACTCATCTGTAAATGTTTTCACGTTTTCTCTCTGCTGAACTACTGGTAGACAAGTTCAACAATTGCGTAATGAGGAAAAAGACAATCACCAGAAACAAGATCGTTTCTAATTGACCAAATAATGCTTACAATTTCTCAATGGATTTGGATATTATGTTTAATAGAAAATTGCTCGAAATGTTTCGACCAGTTTCTGAAGTTGAGGTCAAGGAGATAATCACCAAGCCTCGGAACAAGTCATGTGACTTGGATCCACTGTCCAGTTGGATTTTAAAGAAATGCACAATTATCAATAGCTCAATGGTTGAGTCAGTAATGCCGTTATGTTTGAAGCGAGGCACGATATCCTGCTGATGCAAAGATCTGGGTTGAATAAGAAACATTTAAAGAATTAACGTCCTATTTCCAAACTTCCTTTCATTTCCAAACTTATTGAAAAGGTAGTGGCAATGCACTTGAGCAAAATGACTTGCATGGCAGTTATTAGTCTGCTTATTGTGTGGAAGTGTACAGTGACATTGCTGAGGGTTCTTGAAGAAGCATCCATGACTGAATTAATTATGCTTGATTTGTCTGCCGCTTTTGATGTAATCGATCATCCGATACCACTGAAGAGTTAAACTTTCTTTTGGCATCATAGAAATGCCTTAACATTTGTAAATTCGTACCTTTCTGACAGAAATCTTAGTTTCAGTCGCGGATAAAACATCATCAAACGTAGGCTTTCATTTAGCAATACCAAAGGGATCTGTTTAAGGACCAAAGAATTATTCTATGTAAACTAAACTAGTTGTTGAAATTATTAAACAGCATTACATTATATATCATTGTTATGTCAATGTTACTCAAATTTATATGACTTTAAAGCCATGTGATAAATCGGATAAAATTTCATCTTCGGTGGAAGCTTGTATTGCAGACATAAGTATTTGGATGAACACCAAGATGCTGAAATTGAATTCATTGTTTTTTAATTCAAGCAACACGTGAAGAAAACTATGAACTATTGCATCAAAGTAGAATCCATTTAGATTAATACTTCCATGTCTGTGAAAATTATATGGCTTATATTGGATTGTACTCTAGGAATGGAGAAGCAAGTGAATTATATATGTAAGTCATATTATTATCAAATCTGAAATATAGGACTTATTCGCAAGTACACAAATGATGAGGCGTGAAAGGCTTTAGTCGAAGCCCATATAATTTATGTTGCACGTCTGGTGACACGCACTTGCAAATGGAAACATATAACTCCAGCTTTCTTCCAGCTGTACTGGCTTCCTGCACGTTTCAGTTCACTGTACAAAAACCCATTTCACACATTCAAGCTATTGAGCGGAACAGTACCAGTCTATCTAAGTGATCTGATCCAAAAGTAGGTGTATACCAATGAGATTTCTGCGATCTGAGTTTTGTTCGCTTTTGAAGATGCTAAAAAGCCACACAACAATGTACGGAGAGCGATATTTCAGAGCATCACCTCTCAAATTATTAAATAAATTGTCAACTCGTATTAAAATTACAACAAGTTCAGAAATATTCTGGAAGTTTCTTAAAAGCCACTTATTTAAATTAGCCTATATATAAAAAACCAGTGTATTTACGTTTAAAATTGTTTGTGCTATATGAGCTTGGAACATGTTTTAATTATGTTTTAAATGTAAAACGCCATACAGCAATTGATGTTGAATAACTGGGCATATAAAATACTGTTGTTATTATTATTATTTTTGTTGTTGTTGTTGTCGTCGTCGTCGTTATATTTTATAGTGTATCTCACTATGACTACCGTGATTGTGTTACAGCAGCAATAATGCAGCAAGAATCAGCATGACACTAGAGACAGAGAAAGTGGCGAAGTGAGGTTCAATTTGTTTGTGATTCGTTTAAGGTTAAAATGTTAGTAGCAATGATTTTAACCAAACTTGTTTAGCTATCGGAGAAATTATACACTTCGACGGACAGATGGCGCTGGTGGTTTATCTTCACACGCGGCTTATCCGGATCTGTAGAATAACACATCCTAGGATCGCTATTAAAATCTTTGATACTATCTCACCAGTTACTGTCTTATTTTGAGTTAGTTTAATATGTAAGTCTAAGTTATTTTTAAATAAAACACCGCTGTATCGTCATTGTGGAATGACGATTGTTGAAAAATAATATAAGGATTGACCGTCGTAATGCCTAGAACGATGTACACTAAGTACACTAAGTATGTAGTGTAATCCTAAAAGCATCCTAGCTTATGATAGATTATAGTAAATATAATATTACAAATAAAATCGATTGTTTCCCCTTACATTCCTGAACATGTGCTTACAGCTATCAGTCATAGGTTTCTAGCCAGGTTTTTTTTCTAGCAGACGTATTCAATTAATCATGATTTACAACTCTTCAGATGGTAGTATTACAAATATATACTTAGAAGGAAATATGAGCAAATGAAATATTATTATATTTTCATATAATGTTTCTCTGTCAAGACCCATAGCTTAATTCCAGGCATAGTCATGTAGCCATGACGTCAATATCAAACCAATGAGTGAGTGAGTAAGTGAGTGCGTTATGCTGATGTTTTACCAGTGCACAAGGTGGGATAAATGGCTGGCAATCTCGAAAGATAATGAGATGAAGTGAAAGACAAACAAAGCCCAGCTGGAGTTTGAACCCAACTGCTAAAGGGTCAACCATGCTATCAATTGGTCACTGGAACACGCCATGGGTGAGTGAGTGAGTGAGTGAGTGAGTGAGTGAGTGGAGTGAGTGGAGTGAGTGAGTGAGTGAGTGAATTTTAATAACACATCGGGACAAACGCGTCGTTCAGTGGTCATCTTTTTTTAGGTTATTGTATTGTCGATGATATTATTATTATTATTATTATTATTGCTATCATGATGATCATCATCAGTAGCAGTAGCATGGTATCTTCATCAACCTCAAAGTCAAGTTAAGTAAAAATCATACTTGCAGGGGGAAATGCTAGTAAAACAGCTTTACACGGCTCCATCGTCCTTCAGAAACGGGCATTGCATATGATTAATAACGCTAATTATAATGGACACACGGATCCTCTCTTTAAAGCCTCTCGAATTTTAAAATTGCATGACTTGTACGAACATCAAGCCTTGTTGTTCATATTTGATTATATAATTAATAAACTTCCCCTATCATTTGCAAATACTTTCCAATTCAATCGAGATCATCTTGTTTTACGTCCTACATGACAAGCGGGTATGATACATATTGCTAGATGTCCATTGCAATTCGCAAGAAGACTACATCTATATGCATTTCCAGAAATATGGAATAAACAGCCAAGAATGTCGACAATTTATCTCGTTCTGAATTTAAATGCCAAAAACCTAAATTACTACCAAAGCCAAGCCCGGTGTACGAATGTAAGATGCTTAGATTGTTGCCATATGTTATCACAATCACTTGGTTTCTAATAATACAAATGTTTGATAAGATAAATTTAATGATATTAATGAAAACCCATATTTCTATTATATCATAAAGGCGTATCATGTACTGGTTTTGTTTTTTATGAACTCTAACCGAAACTTGTTATGACTTTTTTCTTCACTACTATCAATTCCTCAGTCCAGCCTCTTTCTCACTATTATGGTAATTTTCGACTGTCACGCACACAGAGCTGTCCATTATCATCCGGGTCCAGTGGGAAGACAGCTACACTGGTCCCCCAATTTACATTCTCTCGGTATTTTATTATTATTATTATTGTGTCATATTTAATGTTATATATGTATGTAAATGTAAATTAGAACTAAATTCATTTGTCATTTGTCATATTCCAAATTAATTTTTCTATATTAATCTTACCATCCACTGACCGCCAAAACGTTCCATATCACAATAGACTTCGGTTGGATAGTTCTTCTCCTTATACCATACATCAATCGTGTATTTACCAGAATCGTTATACCCGTACATGGTATAATAGTCTGCGCAATCTCTTGGAAATCTCACTGAAATAATCGATAATACAATAACAGTTAAAACCAAACTAACAACAAACAACAAGCGAAAGACGAATTTTAAATTAACAGCCACTTTTTACTGTGTATGTCATATGCAAGGATAATTTGCTGATTATTGCATTATTTCGTATAAATTAGTGACAAGATTGGAAAAGATTAACCTTTGATGACCAGGTGACAAGCAAAAACGTAAGACGAGTTTGAATTCTGTTTAAGATTGTCCAGAAACGAGTTTCTAGATAATTCTAGATATTTAAATATAAATATTTCGGCTCATATTATTACTACAATATTTCTACTAATTAAGCATTAACTAGGTAAAGCATCGTTTCAGCGTTTTTGAGTATGATGTTAAAAGACCCTCCGATGTCATGAACATTATGAAAATTACTTCTCTGTGAACTATTCATACTACATCCTGTGACCGGTGAAGAGAGTGTTTTCAGTTGTCCAACAAGGGAGTAAATACATTGCAATGGTTAGAGTGCTGCGCTGCAAACCTCCAGATCAAGGTTCGAATCCGATTCGTACCTGTGTTTATTTCACATTTCCCTATGGATCCGCTCCTCCCAACCCTCGGTCATATGTCGGACACGCGGCCTGCACCGAAGCGAACCAGAGAACTAACTTACTTCAGTTACTCATCACAAATAAATAAACTATCCTAACTAACTGACTACATGAAATGTTCCATAGATTTATGTATTCACGATTTATAACTGAGGACTCCAACGCTATAATAAAACATAAACGATTGTTATATTTTAATCAGTTAAAATTGTAGTTGACGTGTCATTTCCCGGCGAACTATACCCGAACAATGGCCTTTATTTGCTAAACCAAATGGTGTTGGAAGCACAGATCGATTTAGCGGTACATTTCTTGGTTTACAAAATGGTGGATCAATTTCAATGGCCCTACCATCTCGCTGAATTAGAATAGGGCATTAGAGGACTCTTTGAAGCCGTAAAACATTAGCTACAACAATATGAGATAATTTTGGCTCAGTCTTATCAGATTGACGCCGTGTAAGTTTATAATTTCAGCCGTCCTTTATATATTTATTTGAAGTAGAATTATGCATCCAATGCGATAACTATGAATTACATATTTCTATAGATATTCTTAAAATACGGTGTCCAGATAAGTCCTTAGAGTATAAAGTCAAATACCTTGTGTTCTAGAAGAGCTTCTAAACACTTATAGTCGTGCCAAAACCTGTTACTGACTAGAAAATAAAAACAAACAAAACTATTTCGAATTTTCTCTTAACTGGTACAAAGGTTTAGTGATGATCTTAGTAAACGGTGCTTCATCGGTTGTAGTCAATATTATTCACTCACTGTTTACAATTCTATAGAATACGCTGTCGGCTTCTCTCTGTATATTATTCAATTCCGACGGTCCCTGGATCAGTTCGCACTCCCGGCGTCCGTTCGGCATCCGTCTGGAATTAAACCCTACGCACAGTGTACGAGACATACACCGATCGGCACATAGCATCCTGGATCGTTCTGTTATCGTCTCAGTAACAATCTCAACCGATTTAGTGTCCCTTCCGAACGAAGCGACAAACCGGTTGTGATAAACGACAGAACCGAAACCGAAGCTAAGCAGACTCGAAGTAATTAGAGTAGCCAGATAACTGCGTCTTTGATCAAACATTATTTCTGCCCTACTGCTTGTACTGAGTTATACAATCGCAACTGTATAGAGCTTACTAGTTACAGCACCTTTGTTGTCTTATTAAGTATCCTAATATGCGTACACTTGTAACATCCAGCTGACTATAAAGCCGTATCTGTACGACCGAGTATCCATCTTGATTGTTATGCGGCCATTAAGTGTTGGAGTACGTCGCTGAATTTCAAAATAATGGCCATCTTACACAAAACTCGCTCGTTTGTTCCATTCCGAAGTTTATAAATCCTGGTCTTGAAATTATATGTTCGGCTTGAAAAGAAAGAAAAACCGGTTTTATCCCACACCATGCTTCATTTATTGTTGCGTAAAAACCTGGAGTGGAATCCATGGATCTAAACTCACGCTTATATTGTTTTACCTGATTTACGTCTATATATTATGTTGCCGACAATACTTGTGATAAAAAGGCCAAAATGCATGTTGCGCTCTCGATTTTGTCTTTGGTTTGATTAAAAACAAAATATGAAACTGGTTTATTGCAATTGGTCACGAAACAGTTTTAAGTATAATCAAAGCAATAATTAATCATGTCTTTGGAAAGAAAGAAAAAACTACATCAGATGCTTTTGTCGCTAATATATCAGTATTAATATATCAGTATTAATACTATCCCTCGTCTGTGTGACGTGTTAGTATCCACTTTACGAAGAGGAAAGGTAAAATATAATTGTCATGCCAAAATACCATCACAGGGTTGTATTCCTGTTCATTTTACGCCATTAACCAGAAGTTACTAATTAGTTTAAGCGTTCTTCGTCGCGTTATCGTGATTGGCTTTGATGTTTTCGCATTTCATAAATATGAGAATTCTATTATTTATAAACATGATACTATTTGAACTTCAACAACATTAAATACTTTATAAAGGTTGTATATTTGAACTTCAACAACATTAAATAGTTTATAGAGGTTGTATATTTGAACTTCAACAACATTAAATCGTTTATAAAAGTTGTATATTTGAACGTCAACAACATTAAATAGTTTATAGAGGTTGTATATTTGAACTTCAACAACATTAAATAGTTTATAGAGGTTGTATATTTGAACTTCAACAACATTAAATAGTTTATAGAGGTTGTATATTTGAACTTCAACAACATTAAATAGTTTATAGAGGTTGTATATTTGAACTTCAACAACATTAAATAGTTTATAGAGGTTGTATATTTGAACTTCAACGACATTAAATAGTTTATAAAGGTTGTATATTTGAACTTCAACAACATTAAATAGTTTATGTAGGTTGCATGACTCCCCAATTTGCACACTGTAATGTATTATTCTAGAAAATATAACTACAAATCTATTGATGGGATCAAACTGAATATAGTATCATTATTGATGTCATTATCGGAACACCACGTGATCGGAGATTAGGATATGAATGATAAAGACAATAAACCGGAGAAATTCTTTGAAGGAAATAATTGTGATTGTGAAACGACGGTACTCCTACATATCTTCATCTGACAACAGCGGCATTTAACTATATGGTCAGTCATTCATTACATTTTCTGTTCTGATTGCGCGCGCATTCTCACTGATGAACAATTAAAGTTTGATTTTTTTGCTCTGTAATGGCAGAAATAAAACTAAATTAAAATATTATCAAAAATATTAAAAGGTTAGGTACTGAATTAACAGACTTGTTGGGACATGGCGAGCAGTCTAAAATTAAAAACACCACGTGGCTCTATTTTCTATACGTCATTATGATTTTAGCACAACAAATCCCATCCGACTTCCGCCGCACTATATCATTCGTTTTACTCGAATGATACGTTACTCACAATAAAAGACAGGTCATTAATTGCAGATGGTCTTCAGTAAAGCATGTAACGTGACAGAAGAGAATATATCATCCAGACTGTCGTCAGATGTATGCCATACAACGGTGGATTTGTAATTGAATCAATGAAAATTCTATACGAACTTAGATCCTCACATAAAATGAATAGTTGTATCAGCTGGGAAAATTAGTTCCAACCAGCGGGGGGGGATTAAATGTAAACAACTCTAAATTGCTAGTATTTTGCATAGGATGGTACACTGTTATACAATTACTTAAAATACTTAGCACAGACATCAAATCAAATAAGTGATCCATTCAGAAAGCCGACCAGTTGAAATCAAGAAAATACGCAACTACTTCAAGACATTGTCCTGAAAAACACTGATGTCTTAACACCAACGATTGACTTCTCAGGAAATGCTTATAATTCGATCCGTTGGATGTCAGCAAAAAGAAATACCAGGAAAATCCCGATGTCCTACATTTGCGCATTTAGAAAAAAGACGATAATATCACCAGCCAAATAAATATAGATCGAAAACCTATCAGGGGAGATGACATCCGGAAACACATCAGCGACGAATTATCCAGAATATGTAAACGAATGATAAAAAATATTGGATCAGATTCCATTAAAGTTTGTGTCAAATAGTGATGAGGCATACGATAAAACATTCCTCGTAAGAGAACCCTTGGATTAATAAAGTATGCGGTCCTCGTGTGTTCCCCGATTATATTCATAACAGATACCTGGATGTAGTATTTAAAATATTTTAAGAAAATAAATTGAGGTAATGGTGACTCTCAGCAGTTAAAATCTATACCTGGTCATGGTCATTACCGTCCAATACCTTAGAACAGTGGTATAATGAAAAACTTGTCAACGAATGGGAAATACCAGTTTAGTCTGGTATATAGAATATCATGTTATTTAAATTATTATTTTAACATATGTTATATGGCACCTTGGATGACTAATACGAATGCTATAAGAACATTTGTATTAATGTTATTATCATCATCATCATCATCATCATTGTAATCATTATCTTATACTGAATCATATCCTCCATCCCCCCACACACACCACACCACACCACCACACACACACACACACACACACGAACATACATACACGTGGTATTACATAATTAATAACGCAGACTTCTACTACCTGAATTCAAATTCCGATAAGACCATTTCTGAAGAGTGTTTCATCTTTTACTTCGCCCTAATTCTTTTGAAGGTAGCTCGGAGAAACAAAAATGGTCGTAAAACAGTAACAGTTTACATTTCCTGATAGAAATTATGGTCACCATTACAACTGGTGGTGGTTTTATCTATAACTGAGCTTATTTATGTCGTCTTTGTTTTACAGACATTATTCTATTTTTAAATCTTTTCTAGCTGCGACATTCGGTCGTCATTTTGTGTTTCTTTGTATATCAGCACTAAGTACTCACTTACGAGCCTTAACATTAAAGCTGATAACTAAAGAAAACGTATTGAAGTGTCTATAACCTTAACAAAATATGGGCGACGGCCTTTGACCTCTGGAAATCAACATTATTTTAAACAGTGTGTGTGTGTGTGTGTGTGTCGTTCTGTGCATTTGTGTGTGTGTCGCTCTGTGTCAGTGTGTGTGTGTATGTGTCACTCGGTGTGCGTGTTGCTCTGTGTGTATATGTGTGTGTGTCGCTCTATGTGTTTCGCTGTGTGTGTGTGTGTGTGCGTGTGTGTGTGTGTGGTTCTGTGTGTGTGTCTGTATGTCTGTTCAGATAGACTTAGCTCTACCACCATTAAACATGTCGCCTGATGTTGACCCAGTGTTATATAACGTTTCGACATGGCTAGAACAAAATAAACAACATTTTCTACCGCCCGTTTGTAACAAGATGATGTAAGTACTCTACTATTTTACGACATTTATTTATTTTTTACTAAATCAAACGTATTTTCCTTTTAAAATACACTGACCTACTTTTGGCGACCTTTTGGTTTGTGTTTGTGAAATGTTTGGCTGCTGTTGATGTGTATTAGCTATTGGTAAATAAAACAGGACTGTCGTAGGTTAGATCGAAAGGTGATTAAATTATAAGTAGCAGATGCTGATGGGCGCGAAGCGAGATTGTGACATGTTTTTATGTGTATGGAATTATGCTATGTCTGTTCTTGTTTACGTTTCTATTAAACTTATTATGAATTAGTTCACCAAAACAAGCAGTTGTAAATTTTATAGCGAGCCCGTGTATATGATCCAACTAACACACACACACACAGCTAAAACACACACACATGTCAGATAAGGACCGATCCCCCAGAACTCAAAACTTATAGACCTCCCCTCGTAGTTAATTAAAATGAGAACCCTCCTCTACCTGGCAAGATGTATATAAAATTATATTTAATGGTGTTGTATTTAAAAACATACTCAGGGATCGATGTTGTTATCTTTTTTTACTGTTGGGCATAAGTTATATATCACCAGTTGACAATAGTCAATGACTGGTCCATATCCAATAGGTTGCTATTATACTATGCCTATAGTATAATAGTATAATATATATGGCCAGACAAATAATTAGGTTTGAAGCCAATTTGGTCTTAATGAAAGGACAGTTCATGTCGTCTTGATGTAAATATTATACAAGGATAGTTAAGTACATAAATACATTAAAATGTCGGGATAGCACAAGAAAGTGAAAACACGTATTTCCATTTTGTTCTTGAAGGATAATTTACAACAAGTTTGACTGAGAATTTTACCGTCGGTTTGTTTCTAATTTCCCATAATATATTTATAAACATGCCACATATATATATATATATATATATATATAGAGAGAGAGAGAGAGAGAGGGGGAGCGTGTGTGTGTGTGTGTGCGCGCGCGCGCCCTCGCACACGATTGTGTGTGGGTTTATATAACCTGTCTAATTAAAATGGCCCCCATATGCCCCCTATATCTTTTTATGGATCCACCCCACACTAACACACATACATTTATCCATTTTCTGATACATCCCCTTTACCTTGACAGGCACGGCGATGGACAAATGAAACTATTTTTTGTGGGCGGACCCAATCAGAGAAAGGACTACCACGTCGAATGTGGCGAGGAGGTAATTTGGGAGAGGCCAAACAAAAGATATTGTTGGTTTATCCGAGGTGATAAGCGAAACGATCACGCATAACAGTGCATCAATAGATTACAAACAATCATCAGCCAATTTAATAGTTTCACGAGGGGGGTGAAGTATGGGATTTCAATTTTAGCCATTATTATTCAAACTTTAACCTTTTTAATTATCAATTTATTATAATCAAATCGGTTTGTTATCTACATTAACTTATTAGTAAATGGACATACAATATATGCTTTGTATAATGTTTGACTACATTATGATTTATTTCATATATCAATCATGTTAAATGAAAGGCAAGTGCATGAAATGTCTGATTTGAGGTAGTTTACATTTAATATCTTCAGCTGTTTTATCAACTGAAAGGAGACATGATACTGAAGGTGGTGGAGAAAGGTGTACCCCGTGATGTTCACATCAAAGAAGGCGAGGTATAAACAACTTAACAAGCATCATTTCATGTACTATATGTTCTGCCATAAATCACATTGATTCAGTGATCTTAATAGACTTGCCATATCAGTAACTCTGAACGTATTTTATTATCGCTGAAGCCATTTTTGGTGTCTTCCATTATACACATTCAAATATTCACATACAAAAATGCCTCCCATACATTTCATATAGAAAAGACAACTATAATGACATAAATTATTTATTGTTTTAAGTCATCATTCATTAAAAATATAAGTTGTTGACTGTTAATTAACACACTGAATTGTTTTGTTCGTGTTCTTAGCTTATAAAATATATACATCCTTCAAAACCTCATTTTAAGGGTAAAATAAATACAAATTGCTATCAGGTTGTGATAAGAATGTCAAATGTCTGTAAAGATTTTCTACATTATTAGAAAAATTTACTTATTATGTGTATATTTGTTTACAAAATGGACAAAAAAACTACTCATTTTCTTATTATCATGTATGTATTTGTTTGAAAAATAAAATACCTGTCATTTTTCATATTAGCAATAAACTTGAATATATATATATATATATATGAAAATGGACACTACTTTTACTACTACTTCTACTACTACTAAATTACAATTTATACTGTAACTAAAGTACACTACCATTAGTATGTGCAGTCGATTTGATAAAAAGTTATTTCTACAATAAAAGCCAGATTCCACAAAAATTGAATTTTTACAATTGGAAAAACTAGTTGGTTAGTTAGTTAGTTACTTCTAGAGTATAATCTCCTCTTTGTCCCAGGGATGTTTTGCAGGTATTTATCAAGTTTGTGCTTGAAACTGGTCAAGAAGCATCCTGTCTGGCCAGGGATATTTACTGGAAGGCTGTTGATAACCTGTGGACCCCTAATTTGACTTGTTGATGTGTATGATTTATTCCAACATTTGGGGCAATTCCTCCCCGAATTTTCCAGGTGTATATAATTCTGTATCATTTCATCCTCCTCTCCTGAGTACGTTTTGGGGCTGATAGTTGATCCCAATAATTTAGCTCAGATATTGGATATATCTTACTGGAGAATGATCTGAAAAGGGACTCTATTTTCTGGATATCTCCAACTCTGTGTGGTGTCCATAGCTGGGAGCAATAATATATGTGTGGCTGGACTATGCTGCACCATAGTATTTTCATAGTGTGCATATCTCTGGGATGGAAAGTTCTTATGATCCACCGACATTTTTGTTTTCATTAAATTGCATGTTGTTTATTTGTTGCCACGTGTATATTGTTTTGAGGTCGTTTTGTAGTTTCTTGACGCCATCCTCATTTTCGATGGCAAGAAGGACTCTTGTATCATCTGCAAAGGATGAGACATGGCTACATGTATTGTTAGTTATGTCCCCTATAAGAATGAGAAATAATATTGGGCCTAGAACAGTTCCCTGAGGTACACTACTTATCATCTTGGACAAAGTTGAGCTGGCATCATTTGTTGTGATTGACTAGGTTCTATCACTAATAACGTTATCAATCCATGTTCCAACATTTCCTCCAAGAACTAACTATTTCAATTTATGGCATAGGATCCGACATCAACCTGATCAAATGCTTTTGCAAAGTCAAGATATACATAACTTTTTTCCCTCTTCTACCAAATTCAAAATTGTGTTGTAGTTTTCTAGTAGTTGAGTGAGGCATGATCTTTTTGACCAGCATCCATGTTGGCTTGCATTTAAGAGATCGTTTCCCTCCAAAAAAGTTACCAGTTTTTCACAGAGTACTCTTTCAAAGATCTTAGTGAGATGGGAAGGGATATTGGCCTATAGTTTTTAGGTTTTGGTTGGCCGTCTCCCTTATGTATATTAAAAAGTGGCCTGCTAAGGTAATAGGGGCACTTGACCTTGGTCAATAGATTCTCCCCACAAGCTTTATATGAGCTTAGAAAAGGTTAGTTTACATTTCTTAAGTAATATAGCTAGGAATCCATCTGGGCCACCAGCTGAGTTGCTACTTAATTTATCAATTGCTTTTTCAATGTCCACATAGGACAGATTAAATGAGTTAGTTATTCAGATTCTGAAAAGATTTCAGAGCATATTGGATATTTTTCTCCGGATTTCTTTGGGTTTGTGTACACTTTGTCCTTGTTCATCGATTAAGGGGCCTATATTTGATTATGCTATATTTAGCTGCATATTTGTAGAAGAAATTAGGGTTCTCTTTTATTGCAGCTATTGCTTTTTCTTCTTCTTGTTTGCAAGATAGAGATAGAATGTCTTGTATCTTGATTTCCACATCATGGAGTGTATTCAGGATTGTTTTTGTATTTGGAATAAATTTAGATTAATGTTTAAAATACTTAATGGGGAGAGTATTTGTGCAGGCCTTTTCCACTTTAGTTAAGAAGTTATGTACTTTAGTTGTACACATTTCTCCCGGAGCAGTATTCCAATTTATTTCACTTAGCACTTGGTTCAGTTTGTCCCAATGAGCATTGATGTACCGTAGTTAAATTTTGACAATGGAGCCTATGAAAGGTTTTACATAGTATTAATTAACTATTTAAATAACACCTACATAAAACAAACTGCCAACTCTAAGATAAAACAGTACCTCATCAACTGTGGTTACTATTCAGATATTCCTGCTGCCTTGCTGTATTCAGCACTCACCACAAAGGTTTGCCAATACAATTGGTCTGGTAATTGAGAGAGAAAGACATCTAGATATGGAAAAAGATGGGCTCAGGTAATAAACTAAAGTCTTTTTAAGTAAACTTCAGAGGTTATTTCACTTCCTGTGTTTCAACATAATAAATATTCAGTGGTCTGGGTATTATAAGCAAATTTATTTTAAAAAACCCATTAATTTGATCATTTAAAAGTAAGCTGAAGGTCACATTTCACAGGTATTTATTCACAATATTTAGTATGATTCACATTAAAAGTCAGCTATAACTATAAAGAATTCAGAAGCTCTTTTTATTCCATTTTGAATACCGAGTATGTATGCAACTTTAACCCAGAATGTTGATGAGCAATTTAAATTTGGCTGGTGATTGGTTCTGTATTTTGTCCTCTATGTACGTTATTTATTTGTATAATAATATTTGAAACGTCAGGTATTTTGTGGAGGAAAATGGAAAACCAACTGACCAGTTGTTGTATGAGAAATGGTTCTACTGTGAGGATTTAGGAACCCAGCTTGCTCCCATCATAAACGGGTAAGCACATAAAAGTTAGTCACACTATGAGTTTTATGTGATGTGCTAACAAATATCATCATAAATAAATGATTTTTTTTGTAAAGAACAGGATAAAATATATTATTAGCAAGATTGTATTTGTTTTAAGTTACGATTATCTGTGTACTGCAAGTTAAGAACTAAACTTTAATTTTGATATGATTATTTTATTTTAGTTTCTTTCAATCAGAGCAGCACAAAACTGGCAAGCCAATACCAGGTACTTAAAGCGGCTTTAATTTTGTTGGAAACGATGAGGTACAATTGTTTTATATTACAGAACGATTACATATTTTGTTAGTTTTATATGGCTATTGACATTTTTCTTTTAAAGCTAGATTTCTGTCATATAAATGTTATGGTGTTGTCGACTTGGTCAGGAAAGTAGGTTAGGCCTCTGAAATTCATGACACATCTTAAAGCTAATTAAGAGAAGGGCTCGTGTTTGTCTGCCAGGTACCATAGCAGAAACAATTCCATTAACTTTGGACATGAATACTGAATTAGTGCCACCATTCAGTCTCAATAATTGGATGAAGACTCACAATGCACAGCTTGATGACAATGGGAAACTTGCACTTTTTGATTGTGACAAACATCAATTCCAGGTGAAGTGCATTTACTTAATTGTCTATGAATTATGAAGTATGTGAATCTATTATCTAATCTTATAATGTTAGATACGAGTTTTGATGACAACAAATATCTTATATGATGGAGTTATTTAACCAATTGACACCTGTGTAGAAATTATTTAACATACCAGAAAAACTATCTTCAATCAAATGAACATGTCTTGTAGATCATAGTTAAAGAGAGTGACATTCAGCTAAACCCATGATCTTATTGTATTTTCAGGTATACATCTTTGGTAAAGGTGAGAACAGTGATAAATCTGATGTGGCTGAAGCTTGGCTGTGGCAACAGGTAAGCAGATGTGCCTTTAGGTGTGTTATTTGTAAGTGAAATGTTAAGTTTGGAATAAATGGATTACTTCCAATTGGCATGACCTGTATTTTGAGTCTCATACTGAATAATGTTATATTTCTATACTTGAATCTGTTAAGATTTTTTTAACATTTAATATACCACTTTATTGTAAGTATATTACAGCTGAAGTCATGATCATCATGTGTTTGGAGAAATAATGGAATATTTCAGTTGTTTTATATTAAATACTGTTGCTGAACTCCTGTTTCACTTCTTCATATTATGGAACTACCGGTAACACAAAGATGTTTATCGGCAAACATTTTGTGTTTGCTTTCTTATAATTAATTACCTTAACTGTGTGCATGGTGCCTGAAATTACCTGAATCGTTCTGGCATTATATAAATGGTTTTCAGTTATTGTTACTATTATTATTATTATTACCCTCAGGGTAGGACAATCATAAACCTGTTTATGATATGATAGTGTCATAAACCTGTCATAAACTCATTGTAAATACTTTTTACGAGGTTAGAAACAATCATAAATATATATTTGCTACAGTTTGATCTACTGTTCTTAAAATTGGTTGTAAATTATCATTATATATCATATTTAGTATAAATATATATCATAGACATCAACATAAAATAATAGTATACATTTTTATGTATTTAATTTCCACAATAATAACAGAAATAATTTTGAAATATTTTTTATTCAGTAACTATAACCAATTCACACACCTTTCAAACATATACAAGCGTATCAGTCCATTTCATATATGTCTATGCAAATCACGAAGTCCTTGGAGGATCATGTGACAAAATATTGGCTTAGCTTGAAAATATTCTCTCTGTGGATGCTGAAGAAGCAAGAGCTTAATTATACCAACAGAAGTGCCAGTTCTACAAAATAGCTTATCACAGAGGAAGTGGTGAATAGTCATTCTGTTGTGCCGGGATGCCTGTTGATGACCACACACATTGCACTTAACTCGAACTTTACTATCCACTGTCACTCTCAGCAAAAAAATCCCATATGAGATGGACAGCTCTTCCACCCTTGAACATGACTTTTTTACAGCTATTCTGTACTATGCCAGTATTTATGAAAAATATATACTTTATTATTTACATAAAGTTTTTGAATATATTACATTATGATTCAATTATGATTATACCCGCCCCCCCCCCTTTGAGTGGATTGAAACCACTCATGAAGCTAGCCATGTGTAACTATGATTTCATCTGAAAGCCATAAGAATGATTTATGGATCCGGATTAGAACATATATTGAGTTTTTGCCACATATAGGTGAAGCCATTATCACTACATACATGGTCAACCACAGATATATACCTAGCATACTTGTGTTTTGGGATGTTTTTGAGAGAATCTTAGACTGACCATATCTCCTAGATGTGGTCAGTGCTAAGGTTAAACAAAGTGATCATTTACTTACTCATCCTGAACAGACAGGCTAGCCTTCCAGACTATAAGACATCCCATGGTTAATCATATATTAACCAACTGATTTAGACATAAAATGAGGACCTGGTTTTATTAACCAAACTGTTGCCTCAATTAACTTGCAAGAAGAAACGGTATGCTTTATAAGGTGTTGACAGTAATCTCCAATGTACAGGTCTATATTTTCAGTGCTTAGAATGGTAAAATTTTGAATGAATGAAATATTTGGTTAAAATCTTAATTTACAATTAAATTTTATAGATTGGTGAGAGTGCCATTGAAGTTGATGGTAATAAGTATGTCCTTAAGAGAGATGACAGTTTGCTGATCCCTGTTGGCAAGAGGTAAAACAAAACTGAACTGTTATGTTATGGATGCATGTGTCTTTCATATTCAGCATAATTGGTGTGTCATCAAACCTTATTCACTTATTCATTCACTTATATTCAGTGTAACTATTATTTATAACAGGAATCCATCATGAACGTATAGTTATTCTATAAGTTATCAAAATTATTTCACTCTTTGTCATATATCATGGAACAGGATCATCCATAAATAGTTGATGCAGGTGATCAAAGTTTTAAAGTTTATTTCAGACAGAAAATCCATATACCTACACACAAGTACACAGGTAGTATTAAATAAAACTACCATGGAAAAAACATAGGGTCTGGTTAATGCAATGATTGCTGTTTTAATTACTGGTAATGGTATGCATATACAAATATGGCTTTTAAAGCTGTAAATATATTATTTAACAAATGACTAAACAACAGAATATTCTGATTTAAAATAGTTCAGATGGATTGTTTCCTGGAGGTATACTAAAAAAGGCATTTTCAATTTCCATGGGAAAATTACTTATTCGGCTAACCCAGAGTTCTCTCACTCATCATTTTATGTCTGATATGAGTCTCTTAAATGAAGATGTTCAACATTTATTATCTTAGGAAATTATTGACTTTGTTTTCATGAAATCCACATGGACTTGTATATGTTCCAGACATGCGCATAAATATAAAATATAGGTGCAATAACTGTATGGCTTGTCTATTGATCTGAAATTTCTTCAACATCTTATGTACTATAATAAGATAACTTTTAAGAATACAGAAGTGGACAATTATTCTTAACTTGGAAGAAGAAAAATTCCACTTTGATATCCTTATAGTCACAAAATATTTGTGAGAAGCATCATTTGATGGCATGCTCATCAACTAAACTTTAGTGGTGTTAAACTATTTAATCATGGCAGAGAAGATTCATTGGCGATTAAGGAACCTAAAGTAGAAAGCAGAAATCTTAGATTATGTAGTAACTTATTTCTAGTTCAAGCTGAAGGTAAAACTGAAGCTTCTACATCAATTTATGCAATCAGCATATACATCTGTTACCTACATACCATCTGTAATTGAAGTACTATATAACTATATATTGGATTATGGGCGTTACATATCAGCTGGATAAATTCCACTGATCAGCAGCTACTTATCGTGTCATCCACAATTTCACAGAATATGATCACCTGTGCTTTTTTTGTTTATTCCACAATCTTTTCTTATCAATAAGAAATAAATGTCTTACCAGTTATACCTAATCTCTGCAGGTTTACAGTGTCTCAGACCGAAGGTTGTAGAACACTGGTGTGTTACCAAGATCAGACAAAGGCTGCCACTTGGCCTAAACGTGCTTGAGACAAGATTATCCGTTGGACTACTGACCTGCAGGCAGATTACATGTTTGACAGATACATCATGAAATGACTATTATCTGGTACTCAATATAATTAGTTAGAATACATTTATGTATAATCAGCGATGTGTATTTGTCATATTAATAGACTTAGTGAGATCTTGCTAATGGAAAAAAGGTAGTAAAACATCTACCTCCTTAATTATGATATTTTTTATTATATATTTTGAATTAAGTAATCATATATTGGACAATTTATTTTACTAATAGTAATATCTATATACCACAAAGCTATATATTTTTCTTGTACGTGAATATCGTTTATTGATGGTTTACAATGTATTGTCATGTATACATATGCTTAGTTTAAACACATACAGACACACACACAAAATACATATAAAACATACACACAATGTATATTGGTAATACCCACAGATATATATTAGTAATACCCACAGATATATTGTGTAAATGATATACACATACATATAATTATTAACAAGTATTCATATGTCAACTGAAATATTGCATAAGATTCTGTGCACTTTTTAAGTGGTGGTTTATTGCCACCAGCAGTTTAGACAACATGTATACTCATACTGCTGCTATTATATAATATATATTCAATATATATATATATATATATATATATATATATAGTTCATGAAAATAAATATTCACTGGTGCTACTGTTTAACTAATTCAACTTGTGGTGTGAAATCTGTAAAATTATGTACAAACGATCTGCGATAATTCGTTGAGCAAGAAACGAGCGCCCCTCTGTCTTTTTGGTCGACTGTCGGAATTCCACAGTTGACTTTATCTAGGTAACATATGGCTTTGATCAGCCACTAACCACGTTGCATTTTGTGTTAAAGGCCAAGGATCTCGGGCTTTTTCCAGGGATTAATTTCTTTGCTTACAACATCATTGGTGGCTGACCACTTTAAATGGCTCTACCATCACCACGGAATTAATTAAACAAGAGGGACATTAACAATTCTCTGAGGGCGTAATTTACTCTTGGAGTGTTTCGGCTCCATCTTTCCATACTGTTCCTCTGTGAGTGGGTGGAGGAAATATAAAACAGCCACTCAAATAAAAGGGATCACACTGTAAACAAGTAATCGCACTTTCGTGTGCTAGCCCTATTTCATTATCATAGATCATGAAAGAGGTCAATCAGTCGAGGGTTCTACCTTGATCAGTGAGTGATACCTTTTTTTCTGTCTGTCATCTCCAGCTTTCTCGAACCATCCAGGATTTCAACTAATAGACCATGCCAACTCATTTTCGCGAACTTTTACAACTCGCGTCACCGCCGGGTACAGCCCAGAACACCGGAGGCGGAGTTTCATGGTTTTTAATGTAGGCCGGATTCTTGTTCTGAATTTAATACATTTGAATTTCAGATAGGAAAACACTTCTAGTGATAGATTATAGTTTCTTTTTGTTCAGCATATTCTATTATTAATTTTGTTATTGTCAACAAAGTGAAAAAACTGAGAGTAAGTATTTCTTTAGCGAAGTCCGCTAGTATCAGTTATCGCTTGAAAATTGAAATGGCGACAGACAGAGTTTATTTACATTTTAAAATCAACGAGAAATAATACCCAAATGCAATATATCAATGCCGGATTATTGCTCTATCAATCAACACTTTTGTGTAACACAATTTGTCTCCCATTTGATGAGTGTTTTCGATCCAAATAGCACACCCTTTTGTTTATTATAATTATGCCATCTATGCCGGCGAATTATCACTGACGTGCGCATGCGCCATGAGTCTGCTGCTAGACGATGGCGAACGTTCTACACGGAAAATGACCACAAATAAAACAAATCGTTGAAGATATCTCTGAACTGTTTGGTAAAATGATAATATTACAACTGCCATGTCTATTTTCTATATGTTTATATATGGCCAAAGATCTGTATTGAAGAAACATCACTGCATATACGTAAACTTTCGCTACGAATACGGCATTCCACTTGTACAACGGAAATGTGTTCTGAGAACTACCACATAGAACTTCAAATTTGCCGTATTTTGTTGACTAAATCAGTCTTCTTTGAAATAGAAATATACTAAATATCACATTCTCTTTCATGTTCCTTTACTGACTGTTGGAATCGTGGAGTATTATCTCGCGTAGACACTGAAAAGGAAGAGTGATCCAGACTGAGATTAAAGGGTCGTGTTTACGATCCGATTGTAGTAGTTCTAAATCCTTCCGACAGATGTCACTAGCCTAATTGGCAAGGTCTATTATTTACTTAGTCATTAAATTCTTCGAGATATTTAACTATCATTATTTCAATAATTTTCAACATAACTATGTATAATTAAACACGCACATAGTTTCTTAATCCTACACTATATTGTTTCCGGGAATTCAAAATAATACAATAATTACAAGCACAGTAAATACAATAATAAAATGTCCTTACTTGCTGGAGCCATTCCAGGGCGTTTTACAGTGATATCCCAAATAATATGTCACGATAGATGCAGAGAATTATGTAATTATATCAAATGACACATTAATCTGCTGACACTCATACATATGACACCCATAGAGCCCTGTACTAATTGAATACTATCCTTAGACTGACCTCCAATAATGTGTCTATAGTCACACACTTTCGGACAAATAACCTCCCAAGATTCAGAACCAGAATGTCACATCCATTGACTTAAAAGAAAACTAGACCGAACACGGTCACCGATTTGATGGCAAACAAGTCCCAACTTCCGGTCGTGGAAACAGGAACAAAGATTGAAAAATCGGGTTTATAAACATGGTCAATTATTGTTGTATCGATGGTTGCATAAGCCGTGGGACTAAAAGTAATACAAAAGGAATATCTTTTCATCGGTAAATATAAAAAATACATTTAAAATAACTGTTAATGCGGTGTTGTTTTTTTGGCGGGAAATTAAGCTTAACTGTTATTATTATTATATTTAGCCTATTTGACAACCTCCCTTCTGTCTCTGGCTCTTCATCCCAACTAAACTAGATCTACGGACTTACATAAAACGACATTTAATACAGATTGCCTGCACACACAAAATTATAAAGCACACATCACAATAAATGTCCGTATTGATAGGTTCAAAACTCGCTTCAACGTTGCTTTTTCCACTACCGGAAGTCAGCACTGTTTGGTCATGGCGGCCCATTCAAACATCACTGACTGCCCGTCTAGTTTTCTTTCAGGTCAATGGTCACATCTAGATGGAGAGAGAAACGCTTGTTTAATTAGCTTATAGTAGGCTTCATTTGCATAAATCTCTGCAAAACAAGAATATTATTACATAAGAAAATATTTCTGTCTTATTGTCAAATCCCATTTCACTATTCTTAAAATTTGCCTGTATTTTTTGTTGAACCAATACCCAAAATATGTTTCGTTGTGCACTTTCTTTTCTTGTATGCCAAAGGGGTTGATCAGGATAAACTTCATATTGTTCGGTTGTCATCATAACGGACTAGCTTAAGGGCCAAATAATATTCTATTGTGGCGCCGCTCTGGGATGCGGCATACGAGTTAAATTTTGCCAGTCAGGCGGAATGTTTTTTAATAAACTGTTTCGGGATTTATCATTTAAGTTTAATATAGATAATGTGAAAATTGTTTGCCAAAGATGCGAGCTATTATTCAGCCAGTGATTAAAACTTCAGTAACCGGTAAGCTGATGTCGTTTTCCAATGAGCGATAATACCACACTATTATGATTTTTTTAAATCATTGGTTGGAGCTAGACTAGTATTTGCCTTCAAATTTATTCGTCCGTCACTTGTTTTTGTGCCGTTTTATATTCACCATTGGGAACCATCATCCCGAGTTACGTTCAACTTCTTATTCTCCGGCTACCATAAAATTCTGGTTACAATAGGATTTGCCCTTGGCTCTCGGGACCTGGAGAAATAAGACTGAATTTACCACTGAATTCATGGCAATAGAGTACTATAAATCCCAGACCACTCTGCAGTAAAACGTCGGACAAACATTTTGTTTAGCCCCCCACCCATCACCACCATCAGGTATTCAATGTATGGTCTAGTGGTGTTCTTCGTTTATTCTTTGTTGATTGGGCAATGTTAGCCCATGATAGTTGTGTTCAGACCAAGACACAAACAACTTGGTCGTTTTCCGTGACTGCTCTGCTTCTTAATTGGTGGTCGTCACTTGAAATATCAAACATCTCGAGAATTTATATCTTCAAAATATCTTTAGTTTCACAAGTACTATATGTGTTACTTGTGATGTCTCCTGTCAGTCCTACCTCGGACCCGAGAGCAAACCCTTTTGATCCTACTAAAATAACTACAAGTACTAAATGCCAGTGGGCTCATGGATAAGCAGGTAGGATAATCCAGTGGGTGGAGTTCAATGCCAGACGGTGGCGGCCACTTATCCTCTAACCAAGGAATAATACCACCAGCCATTAAACTCCTATTGTGGCCATGGTATATATATATATATATATATATATAATATAATATATATATATATATTATATATATATATATAATTCTAAAGGTCAACACACACACACACACACACACAACACACACACACACACACATATATATATAACGTCATGTTTCCTGTTAAGTAATATTCAAATTTCAGATTACTTTGGTATCAATCAATCGAATGATAAAGTCACCATAAATTCAAATTGTTTTGTTTCTGACAACATCAAATATTTTGATAGGAGACAATTTATATGGCTAGTAATTGGCAGTAAAAACTTTAAAAAAAACACCCTGTGGTGAGGTAAAGAACGAATCTTTGTCTTCAAAAGAATACACTATTAATTATGGACATCGTGTGGGACAACAAAGGGTCAATCGCTTATAGTTTTAGCCATGTATTGTCGCGAGAATAAAATGTGTCTCTTTTATAATCATTCTCCACATATATTTAGTTTGCATTTACTTGTTATATTAACCAAAAATGGTCTACAATAAATATTAGTATCTATACAATATTATTATAATTAATAATAATTAGCTACGCTAAATGTGTGATCTTTACAAGTGAAATGGCGATACAGTGGTTCTGTTCCAGCTCTAACATAACACATTTCTGCACTACAGATCACAGTTTAAATAATATATAAGTTTTAGGAAAGAGTAATTATATGTAATATTTTAACTCCAGCTATTCTAATACGCCTTTCTATTTACCTCTGCTACCATCTGGTGGTGGGTTTTGAAAGCAAGCACTCGGATACCAGACCACCCCCAACATCTCCGATAACCGTGTTCAGATTGAGGAATCAGCAACAAAGTCTAACTTCTTGACTTATAATAATCCGTATTTTCAATTAATCTAAGGGGATATTTATCAAAAATAAAATAACGATAAGCCAAATTAAGCCATCTATATTTTCATGATCGAGGCTACCTAATGATATGCCAATCCGATCAGACTGGATTCTCTGAAGCAATGTATAGGATTTGGAAGTCGTGTATTGTGCCCAATTGGGATTTAATGTCCTTCTAAACAATATCCATGAAAACTGTCCTATATCAGTAACTATAAGAACACTATGTAATGATCTCTTTAAATAATTACAAACCTATTTGAAATGTAATGTTTAATTATATAATAATAGAAAGGGCCGTTGCTATTCATCTAAATAAGTATTTATTTGAATAGAATCTGTCCTATTTGGAACAAGTAATCGACAATTTGGTCAATTTATGCTAGTTATCTAAAAACTGTTTTGCTTGCCTTGCCGATCGGAAAGTGTAATTTCATGTCTATTTAAGTCATCCCTGAGGTTATTCAGTCACATATTTTTGCACTGTATTTACGTTTTGGTCAAGTCTTGTGGCGATTGCTCATTTAGACTAGCATTCTCCACTTTGTGTATCAGATTGCTAGAGGAGTTGAGAATTGCGTCATCTCATGAAACATTGAAATCCTTTCCAGAAAATTCCTTCATTCAGCTCGATAATGACACATCAATAAAGTCGCACTGTATTTTTATAGATGCTGAAATTCCTACTGCAGCTGAATTACCGAAACGGTAAGCTGCCATACTGAAGACATGATAGGCGTCTAAAAGACAGACTAGATGCTGGAATTAGAAAACGACAAAAAAACAGAGATTGACGAGAATTGTGAAACGACGAAGCCGATTATAAATAATTTAATAACGGCATTTGAAAAGGCAATCATTAAAGTGCGGGAATGGTAGAACTGAATAATTGTTACCACTTTATATAGATTTTCTATCTTTTATAACAAAAGCATCGATGTTTTTCAAAGTTTATGAAATTTTCCAACAGATACACTCTAGAGATATGACGATGTTTAAGAAACGATCAATTTCTGCCGCCAACAGCTAGCGAAGACATATGCAATGAGATTAGAAATTGGAGACATTGAGAGTTTTGCCTCAACTAGAACAAACTACCTTCAGGTTGATGATACAGATATTATAACTTCAAAAAGATAATTATTTGACCTGTCAGACAATAAAATATAAACATTTGTAACACATAGAACTTCTAGTCATCGTCTAGTAACCTTTTAGATCAGATAACAAGGATAGATACTTGAAAGGAAGAGACCCAGAAGATAGTAGTAGTTCTACTTTGAGGTCAGCTAATACACATGACATTGATTATTGTGCTATCAAGAAAACAGTACAAGATTAAATCGGACTAAATCCACCATACAAATTGCATTAATAGCCTAAGGAGCAGTTATTAAAAGACATTAACCTTCATTCGGGGTTGCTAGGCGGATGTCATATCCGTCATGCTCTTGTGAGGATCAGTTGAACGACGGATCAGATGAAGATCATAGACGTCTAGAAGGATGGTATCCATAACTCAGAACTAGGGATAATTCGGGATAAGATCTTACCATTGTCCCATCTTGGAGCAAAGAAGGTTTATTTTAGGCTAAAAAATGCAGATAATCAGAACACTAAAATATGTCTCATTCAGGATCAGTTGATAAACATGAAACACCGTCCCATAAACGATACCGATATGACGAGATTACCGGAATCAGCTATTCTGGAATTCGGGTTTTCCTGATAATTGAGGGGATTTGGGGATTTATTTAACTTTTTAATTATATATAGTTATGCATCAATTAGTTAAATTCAGTTATTTTTGTGAAACTAAAACCGTCAGATGTGATGGAAGTGTACTTTCTTCTAAGGTTTGTTTTAGAGAGCCTAATTCGGTCATCGCACTTTTTTAAATCAATAAAATAAGGAAGATACACAAACATTTTTACATAAGTAGATAACTTAACTGCTTGATTCCGTTATTATTTTATTGTCCGTGTATAGTTCATCCTAAATGAATTGGTGGAAATTAAATCTATTCAAGCAATTATTTCAAGAAAATAAATTTTTGAATAAATTCTCAACAAGTTCAGAAC
Organism: Paralvinella palmiformis; assembly: GCA_025642065.1. Classification (NCBI taxonomy): domain Eukaryota; kingdom Metazoa; phylum Annelida; class Polychaeta; order Terebellida; family Alvinellidae; genus Paralvinella; species Paralvinella palmiformis. The sequence goes on along the minus strand of JAODUP010000195.1, from coordinate 722,025 downwards.
CAATCAAATTGTCAATATATCTAGAATGAGATGCCTATACTGATAAGACACTGATGACACAGTGGCATCCAAGCAGCACAAAGAACCTCACATAAATCTCTTCAATAGTAAAATACGTTTTAAAAATTGTTTAAACCAAGATTATTGGAAAGGTGACATCAAAGGATATTTAAAAGAGTGTTAAAAGGTAGAAATGATCCCAGAGCTGGATGAGGGGTATCTTTCATCGGTTTATACTCGAGGACATAATTCTCGTCCCTTGCAATTTATAAGTGATGAGGCATCTCTTTCTCCAAAATAATACAGTTTCTTAGTCGTTAAACACTCGAGAAAAAGGTCTCCCTCTTGAATCACTTATACATGTCATGGCATTGCCTAGCAGCGTCCTGGTGTGCATTAGGAGCTTCACCATGTCTCGCAGCATCGTGCAGCTTATTCATTCTTCGGAAACCGGTAAACCATCACCTTGTATCCTTAGTCACCACCATAGCACTATGACTTCGACTGGGAGCCTTAGCTTTTAAGTCCTCACACAATAGACTTTTCCACGGCGCATGATCATGAAGGGAAAGGCAGGTTTTGAGTCGACTCTTGAGTCTAATACGAAATGTAGAATTGCCCAAGTTACCTTGTTGGGATTGTATTTGTGTAAAGAAAATAGAAAACATAGTCTTAAATAACTGGATCGTGACACATATGAAGTGTTCCATATAATAAATATGTATAATTTCCCTCCTCAAGTGCAAATTTAACCAATTAATTTGATAAATAAATGAGAGCCGTAAAATATTTCAAAGCACTTTCACCGACTATTGGATACCCATAATTACGGGAACAGTGTAAGTTTCATCTAAATGTTAAATCGTTCAATCTGTAATAGCATATCAACTCTATGACAATGAAATATATATATAATCTATTTCAATAACGCAGTTGTTAGTGCGTATTATTCCTACGCAATGATACACTACATTAGATTTAGTTCACGGTATTGCAGTTTATAACGTGGTATGAGCATATAATTATTGCAGTAGTTTGATGTTTGGAACACCTCACCGGTTTAGAGTATAAATAAAGTGTCTGAGTCGACTAACACTAACACGTATATATAATGCACACTTTCTTCACGAATAGACAATGTGTATATACTGTATAACTAGCAGCAGAAAGGCCCGACCCACATCGAAGTGCCCAAATTTAAGCATTTTAAGTCGATATTAGAAAGATTTTATTCAAATATCTGTAATCAGAAGTTTTATTATGGATAATAATATCGTTTATTGTTGTATAAATTATTCTTTTCCCATGAAATCGTCTAATATGTGAACAAACATTAATAAACAAAACATAGGCCAATGTATCGTCACATTTAATAGCCCGGTATGAAAATGATATCTCCCTCATTAGCCATTTGCGGAGGGAGGGAAAAATGACTAGCTACGGTTAACTACCCTTTTGGCCGGTATAATAATATAATCGAATTGGACACCTTTTGTTCTGAACGGTATGATTAATAATCTTCATAAAGGTCTATATATAATCACATCTAAAAGTGCGTGTCTGACTTTGGAGTGTCCATGGGATTGTAAAACATTTTCTCCGGTCTATCCGGACGTTTTGGGGGCGATCGAAAAGTTTAAACACGTACAGATTAAGAAAATGTTGTATGACGTCACAGGCTTGGAGCCGTTATACATAATACCTTAGTTCTTATCGCTCTCGTTAGGTGGCGGAAATCGTGTTAACTAATTTATAATGCAAACATTATATCGATAAATTAAGGATTCAGTGTGTGGGAACATTTTATATCTGTGTAAGATAGTAGGTTACATCATAGTGACCATCAGCGCGATAATTGCAGTCATAAAGTGCAATATTAAAACCACATAAAGAAGGAAAATATATTTAGTTTCATTAATATCTGTTGATTCTATATGACATGTGATTTAATTTCCGTTTTGTCAAAAATATATTAAGAATTCTGTGCGGAATATTTATGTGATTGATGTTAAGGATTGTTCCTATTACTTGTCCTCATGGTTCGTTCCTATCTACACACAGACTATTAAATATATAAGATATTATTTTGTCCTGTAAACCCTCTTTTCATCAATAAATAAATAGCTATTAACATATATTAATGATATGACCACATATAGCATGATCATACAATTTGAATGAACAATCATGAACCATGTAACTAAAATCATGAAAAGCATAGTGCATCCAGGAAACATCAGAACACATCACGCAGATTTCAGATATTTAAATGAGTATAAATCGAATCTGTATCAAGTCGTTTATAAACTATATTTAATATATTTACCGGAATTCGCATCTCGGCGAACCAAATTCTCACTCAAACCGTCAAAATTGATGTTTATCAATGGCAAGATTATATCATGCAGGAGCGGATTAAAATAAATAATTGCAAGATTGCCATTTTTGGATTAACTGGTTCTGCAACAGCAATCGCCAATTGTTGATTATGGTGAATATTCATTCACTCGTGGAGTCCAAATATTTACTAACGATTGTTCAATGAATTTTTAATTTTCAGGGCCAGAAGTCAAACTGAGAAACTGATAAACGATCCAGGCATCTAAAAAGGCCAATTAACCTAACTAATGAAGTAAAATGCCGAACTTTGTCATCTTTTATATTTAATTATTGGAGTATTAGCGTGGAGCAAAAACTGCACCAATCATCGGAGGTCACCTGATACGATCTCGACCTAATAGTAATAATCTGTGTAAGGTAACAGCTGTAAATGTTGAAGCTTCCAGACTCCGATACAAAAAGAGCAGATAAAGTGGCAAACGTTCTTCACTTGATCATTGTTATTCTTTACTTTGATGCTGCTCTCTCAGATTCTGATTAAGACTTCACGTAATATAATATTACAGGTAGAGATGTCATAGTTTAATAATAATAATAATAATAATAACAATAAGATGTGTTGGCCATTGTGGTACACATGTCAACAGTGTATGGACAGATGACTGATGGTAAATGTTTGTTATAATCAGTTGATGCGCTGATGTGTTTATATCGAATGAGTATGTCACTAATATTCTTATATTAAACGGATGAATTCTTATTTTTTGTATATATATATATATATATATATATATATATATATATATATATATATCGGTATAAAGTCGGATAAACCGTATCTGAATTATTAAGAATCTGCCTGTACTTTATAACCTAATTAAAGCATTTAGAATTATTGTCATTATTTGTAAATGGGTTTATCGCCAATTATAGAATCTATTCACCAATTAATTATTCATGCGTCACAGAAATACGTAATATCTCGATCATGGTTTATACATTCCTATTTGTACACGGATTGGATATCCTGAAAGCAAATCTGTATGTTGGAATATTGTCCTGTTACTGAACCGAAGGTGATGTTTTATTTCACGATTGAATTATATTTGTAAAATAGTTCATCTTTACAATGCCAATTCAAAAGCTGGTTATCATAATGGGGTTGTCTGATGCTAAAATGTACCCCATTAAAGTTTACCCTTTGTTTGTTGTCATTGCTAAAAGGAAATACTTTTTATTTACAAATTGATTTCTATAGATCTATAGCCACATAAGGCTACTTCTTAAATCTCATCTACTATGCAATCAAATGTCTTTCCTATTGTCAAATTAAGTTTTATTTTATTAAATGGATTAATCATAAGTTCCATTTATTTAGGTTGGATCATCATGCCATGGTATATGCGTTCTAAATATTATGGCCAAGATCATCAGAACGTGTATTTTCCATCCGTAAATCTGTTTTGTGATTAACCATATATCACAATTTAACTAAGAATGTATATGTATGCAGAGTTATCCGCGTGATGTATGTGCTTACATAAAGAACCATAGCATAACAGATAATATTTATATATTCACTCTAACAACATCACAATTTATAACAACACTCCTATGTACAAGAGGAAATGTCACTAAATGTCCAGATGTCTGCTTTATGTCATGCACATCGATAAGTCATAATCTCACACACTCACAGAAAAAGAAATTGACCAATTTAACAAGTGATACAATATAATTCTTGCCATTAATACTCAGGTGAGAATATCTCTGGTCATAATGCTAAGTACCAAATTATGTTTATATCTATTTGCGTGAAGTTTTTGCATCAAGATGCTGACAGCATTACAATGATTAAAAGGGCTCAAACATAATTTCGTAGAGCGCCTATTAATTAAATTGGCCCATGTTATCAACATCAATAATATATTGTGTTGTATTTATCTGAATAATTAGTTCGATCAGTTCATCTTTCGGGTTCAATGTATTATTGCGTACGTATGGACCTCCCCCCACGACGTTTGATGGTGAAGGCGCAACATACGATCACTTATGCTATTGTTGATTCATGTTGTTGTCATATTCCAATCGTAGTTTACAGCCCCCCTTCACCCCCACCCCACCCCCGTCTTAATGTAGATGAAGCGTCGAAGAATGTATTCCCACATCTGGAATCCGGAATATTACGAAGGCGGTGAAAATTGTGGTCAATATTAGCCGGGTCAACGGTGTTCATTGTGTGAACATCAGCAGCAGTGTCGAAGGTGTGAACATCCTCTGCAGTGATAACAGTGTCAGCAGTATGAAAAAAAAGTGTCAACGGCCACAAAATAATCCATCCGAATAGTGTCTCTGATTGAGCAAAACGCAGCTGGAAGAACTAGACCCACGCCACTTTAACGCCCGATAAATAGGCGTCTCCGTTGAACCTCATCTCCTATCTATGGAGGGCAGCTGATAATTGCCGTAAATGGTCTTCGTCACTCGCATATTCTGTTCCAAAACAAAGAGAACGACAATTATTAGCATTGGAAAAGATTCAGTGGGTCATAAATGCACACTGGCGTCTGCGCTTAGGCGCGCGCGCGCGCACACACACACACAGAGAAGGATCGAACACAAGCCACTCACGGAAGCACATTTAACTAAATGCCGAAAAAAAAACTCCGTACAATGCACCGCGAAGTGGGGTCCATGAAAATTCACTCGTGTTTCAATAACGGCATACTGATAACAGGTAATAACGCATTTACGCATGTTCAAGGTACATTTCATCAATCCTTTTAAATCGTGAACTTATTCAGGGGGAATGGTGCTGAAGAAGTATTGTCCATCTTCAGTCGCTTTTTATCTTTCAACAGTCTCTTTCAACAGTCTCATTATGATGTAATAAACAACAACAACGGCATCAAATGTATGGAAATATGTTGTAAGAAAAACATATTGGTTGAAATATACAGTAATAATAATATGAATAAGAAAAACGACCTAGAGAATTGGCAAATCTAGTTAGAAGGAAAGGTTTCTAGCCTTTTCTTAAATGTAACATTGATTACTAAAATAATTTCAGTCCTTTTGTTTATTTTTGTCAAATTTGTAAATGTCGACGACATAAATCAGAACAGAATACTTCGTCTTGAATCTAACACCCTTAACCTTCTTTCTTATTATTCTGATTATTCATAACAAGTGTCATCTACAAATATTTTTTATTCTAAAGGATGTAACACCTGCGCCTTAGCAACACGGCTAAATGGGCCGAGCGACTTCCAAAGGTAATGAGAGGAAATGAAAGACGAAACAACCTTCAGATATGCCCACGCCGGGATTCGAACACGGGTGGTAGTGATCTGTGGTCCAGCACGCTACCGCTAGACCACGAAGGCGCCCTATATGTGTTATTAAGATGGGCAGAGTATATGCAGCGTATATCTAAGTGATGTGTTTGTATTCAGGGGTTATGTGGCACGATCTACGCATTACTCATTGATCAATCGGACTTTTCTATCGCAGATATCGTATAAAGGTATTAAGTATAAAACGTATCACACCATTTCAAACAGGTAGAGTATGATGTATCAAAGTACTAAACCGTGGATTGTGAATCAGAACGAGTAAGGTTCGAACCCTTCCAATGTTGAACAAAGAGGGCAGCAAATGTGTGGTGCTCACATAGTATTAAAACAGTCGTCACGATATTTAACACCAAACAGGTTATGGTCGATCAAAACAATGTAGACAGGTGTTATAATGTGGCTACCTATATTACACTCACGACATAGGCATGTGTATGATATAACAATTTAAGCGTAAGCGCCACGTAATTGGGGAATTAATAGACTATTTATCAGATCACATTATTAACTCATGAGAAACAATTTTTTTTATAAAACATTCAATTATTATAAATGTGCCAAGAATTTGCGACATCCTATTTCTTCTCTTTTTTTTCCAAAAGCTCCGAAGCAATGTTAAGGGAATTTCATTTGAAAAATCATTTACCTTGGATTTCTGATTTTTGCCAAACGTCTGGGTTAAGCTTGGTAGATATGTGGAAGTTGAACTGTTCGCCGTTGCCCCTACTCCGTGTATCTTCGGCAAGGAGGGATGCGTCCTCGAGGCGTACGTGTTCGGGTCGAACGTTGGTTGGTACGTACTTGGCTTATGCGGCACTTTCGGGAAAAAGGACGAGCTGGAAGGACTTAATCCGGAATCCGTCATCCGAGCCTTTTGACGCTGAACATGTTGAAATAAGTGAAAGAACAAAGAACTGAAAATGACAAACGAACAGGCCATTCTACAAATGTCAAAAATATGTTGCCAAACGTTGCGCTATTAAGACATAAAAAAGAATCATTTAAACATGGATCTTTACCCGTCTCCTTTCTCTCTCTCTCCGTTGATATTGATATGTATTGTGTAATATACTAGCCGGATATTTAATGGCACTAACACCGCCAGGAGACTTCCGGCCTACTTGTAATCCGGGTGTTTTCCTTCGTTTCGCTTGTTCCCCTGATTTCGGTTCTTCTTCCTTTTCCACCCCAGGGAGTGTCTCTTTTCGGTTATTCGCTTCTTTTTCTGACTTGTTATCGGAAACATTGTCAGTGTTTTCTAGCGTTCGATCATTTTCTTTGTCCGTTTCGTCGACGATTTCCTCTGCCCTCATTTCGTCGGCGTTTTCTGGTTGTTGTGGTGGTGGTGGTGTGGGAGGTACATCTGGAATTTCGTGCTTTAATTGTACCGGAAGTATCGATGGGGGCTGTACAACTGTAACCGTTACATCCTCCATCACTTGTTGCTCCTGGCGCAGTCGCAGCTTTTCAGACTTAGCGACCAGAGCTTGTTTTTTGTCTTCTTCTCTGGAAACAATGAAACGACATTTAAAAATAAATCTCCAGGTTCGTTTCTGCATGTGGTACAGCATCATTTACAGACTTAAATTGTCGTCTTCTGGAAGAAAGAAAACGTCCAATCTCATCCACGTCTTAAATAAAAAAGTACTTATAGTTTGTGAATTAACCATTTTATCAAACAATAAATACGAGATTGCCAATAATGAATAAAAGTAGAGATATGTGACGTGTAATTATCTTCATTCAAATTATAATACTATATATCCGATAGTTATTGGCCACACGTGTTTGTTCGCGTGCGCGTGTATGTGTGTCTGATGGAAATAAGTACACGACAAAGCTAAAAAATATGTTAATGAAAGAATATATTTATCACTATCAGTATGTAACACAGTATTTCCAATTGTAGGAGAGTAAGCCTGTCTGCCCTCTATTATCGTAAGTTTTAATATAATATATATATATATATATATATATATATATATATATATATATATATATATATCAGTTCAGGAAAGGCTATAAAGCAACAATTCCTATTTTTTCCTCCTGGCTCAATTAAATTTGATTTTGTCAGATGCGTCATCAGATGTATATTATTACGTATCATCGATTAAGGAAAGATCATTAGGAAATCAGATTGTTGAGTACGCAGCTGATCAACGAAATCAACAAGAACCCCACACAATAATCAGTTGTCTTTCAGTATCCGGCTTACCTGTGGTGATTAACACGAATTGATGGCGACATATATGACCTAATCGTAATACACCGGTTCAAGGTAATAATAGCACTGTCTTTCATATCTAAATACGCTAACACGTTCCTGGGACACAGTATAAGCGACGTCCAATAGCAATCTCTCAGCAACCTTTCAGACAAGTCCGAGATGATTACAGGAGAATAGCGTGCCGAGCACTATCAACGTCAGGTATACCAAACACTCGTCAAAGTTAAACAGGCAGCTAACAGCCAATCGGACAATTAGTGGGTGCTCTCTTAAGTATCAAACATCGGGTTTAAATCAGAATATTTTCGTTCTAAGCCGTCCCCATCCACTCGTAACAAGACGTCCTCTACTCGACCGACCGGCTCTAGTTACCGAAGCCATTTTTCAACCGAATGTTTGTTTCTACAACAGGTCAATGGTGTCCATCAATCATGTTACATGTGTCCACTGTAACCTCGACCTACTGTCAATCGAAGCCTTTATATTTAGCGCGGAGAATATCACAAATCACAAGGACAAACATTATCATCGAGGATATCGGTTGTAGAGTATTTTGGTAAACAATGGATGTCTGGGTGTATCCTAGCCAAAAGTCGAAGCTTAGCCACTCGATCGAATGACGCACGGATGTCTTAATTCGAGCCTGACGACAATTGGATCCGGGTAGGTGGTGTGGGTGGGTGGTGTGGGTGGGAAGGGACTGGTCACTCGACGCTGTTCCGGCGATAAACTATTTATCTGCACTTTATAACGTTAGCACGTGTCTGATTATTGTTTTATTAAAAAATGGCCAGTTCTCGGCACTTGTTACTCGATCTGTTGATAAAGCACTCAACGAAGGGGCATGTTTCATCGTAAAAGCGGGTGGTGACCAATATGTCTGGCGAATGACAGCTCTGGGTGTAGTATTTAACTAGTTCAGATTAAGTAAAAGAAGAGGACATCACATCCTGATCTCAGGCAGCTGGAAGATAGACGGTATAGAAGATATAACGGCAAAGGCAGACAGACAGACAGACAGACATATATATGAACGGATGGACGGACAGACAGACAGACAGACATTTGGTTACCCATGTTTGGATAAATGCAATAAAGTATTATTACTTTATGAGCTATAACACTCTCCTGGGATGGCCATAAAAATCGACATCTCACCAATATACAAAATTTAGCCCCACGACACCCCATCCGTGTGTATATTTGTGGCTTGTTAACACTTGACAGCCGATATATAAAACAATGCATGGCCATTTAATAGCAGTTTATACTTGGATGTCGGCTAGCTGCTGTTACTACGATACTCGTACGAGCATAAGTCTTTATTGTTGTTCTTAAATCTGGACAGTATCGTAATGATCAGTCTGAAGAACATCATAAAGCATGGCCACATCTTGACCTTGGGCGTTGATTATACTTCGAGTTTCTGTCGACTGTGTTTCAAAACAGATGAAACCTCGTTTATAATCGCCGAATTATTTTTAAAAATTAATAAATGTTTTAAACAAGACTGATGTTGTCACCAAATCGGTCAGCGATGGCTTAACGTACTCCCGAAATAATACCGCAATTATTGCATAAAATATCACCAATACCACAATAAAAATCAACAATATAATCATCAGCACCATTTAATTCTTCACCATCGACTTTATTTTAAAAAGAATTACAATTTTTCAAAAGAAGTGCAAAAACTACTCGAGTCGGCAAATTACGACGATAAGTATAACTACCTCTTTGTCATTAGTATAGGATGGTGGTACTCAACCCCGCACTCTACAGTCACTCCTACGCGACTAATCGGCGGTGAATCGTGAATAGCCAAGCCGACGACAACCGTACTTGTGGCACGTAAATTAACAGGTAAAGATCGCCATAACTTCGGATACACCAGCTCTCGGAACATTCCACCAAAAGCTGTTCGTTTGAGCGTATTAGTTTTGTAAATCGAGAGAAATATCGCCGCACAAATATCCAGATGTATCAGATTGGCTACCTTTCTTTTGTCGGTTCCAACATACTATCGTTTGCAATCGAGTCAAAGCTATTTGTTCAAGTTTGTTCGTCTCGATCGTCCCCAAAAAAAACAACCTTCCCCGTAACGCCCCCTCGATATATCAACTCCGATTGTTTCCTCGCCTGAGTTGTGTAAAAGGCTGGCGTTGGTGAGGAAAGTCCGGGTGGCTTTGTTGTGCAGTGGTATCCATATCATGTTTTTCACTGCGTAACAAATCCTGTTTAATGCCTGCTTCCAGTCTGTGATAAAATGGCGTAAATCTTACAGGTGCAGTGGGTATTTTGGAACGACAATCTGAATGTTGAAGATCTGTTCGATGGTACTCCTTGAAAACGACTGTCATTCGTCGATGATTTACGGGTAATACGGCAAACGCCGGAGTCCCGTAATTGTTTGTCCAAATTACGGTTTTGATTTAGTTCCATGAAGATGAAGCGCATTTTATTTTCCAAAATTGAAGAACAGAAACATCCGATTCAATAAAAGACGATTATCTTTACAGGATTATCTTTACAGGATTATCTTTACAGGATTTATTCGCTGATTTCTTTCAGCACCTTCGTGAACCACAATAAGTTGTTTAAATATATAATTACGGCATAAATAAGTCTTAATTAACCGTCCAGTGTAAAAATTAACTTCGTATCAGTCCAAGACAGGCAAATAATAGATCTAACGGGAAGCACCCGTGGGAAATCTTAAAAAATGGAAATTTTGGGACCTTCATATAAATTGGAAGAAAAGCTTTGTTTCAATGTAATAACTTAATAACTGGAATGAAAGGGGCATTTCTACTTGTTTTGCTTTCCTCGTCAGCATTATTGTAACATCGTTCAGTATTTCTATAGTTATTTTCCTCAATGAAATGAACGGTTTATTCAGACCTGAGTCTTTAGCGGAATTTACCACAATCTATAAAAAAGTCTCTTTCCATCAAAACCGTTACCTTCATCTGACCCTAACTACCACATAATACTTGTTAATCTAATAATAACTCTCATGGCCTTTTAGAGAATGCTAATATTGATTGAGAATGCTAATGTTGATTAAAATATTCAATTTTTAACAAGTGGCCGTTGATAATAATCCGAAAGTCAACGAACTCTTAAGCATTCTCTGAATACATCAATAGCTGTGCTCGGATAATTCGGAGTCTAACAGCAGATGGCGCTTTCTACCCCCCTTGCCTTCCTAAATCCTTTTCTCTCGAATAGGTTTAATGTTGTTAAGATTATAATTATTGTTATTTGGTAGCATTTGTTTTCGGGGATACACATTTTTACGATACGGAAAAAAGAAAACACATTGAAATATACCTAAGTCCTTTGAAGTAAGGATGCCTGAGTGCGTGTTTAGCCGTTATTCGTTCATCCGGATCGTACGTACACATCTGATAGATGAGATCAATACTCTCTGTACTTGCATGAGGCAGGATCTTCTCCAATCCGCTGCCTTTCTTCTGAGGAAAATTGAAATTTATTCCTCGCGTCTTACTGTAAATAATGCGATAATAGTGTTAAAGCAAAACCCTTTTCAATGTTTCAGTGTTTATATAAAATATCGATATTCAGCGAGAAATGTTGAAAAACGTGATTTAATACAATAGCAAGGTTGTTTATTAATGTGTAAATCTTCAATTCCGGATCCTTATCCAAGCAATTATTTTATTTCAATCGTAATTCGATGGGAAAGATATATATGCGTGAATTATGAATTTCTATAATGATATTTTCTATTGAACAACAGAATGTGTGTGTGTGTGTGCGTGTGTGTGTGTGTGCGTGCGTGCGTGTGTGTGTGTGCGTGTGTTTTATCTGTCTATAATAAGGCACAGGCACAGAGAAACTCTGGACGTTTCTTCAGGAGACTGAATCCAGAGTGGCGACCTTTCTTGCTGAGACATATGTAATGTGTGTGTTCAAAAGGTTCATACAACCATCAATATATAGGAATTATTTTGTCACATATAGGCTCAGTAATGTCTGATATAACTGAACACATATTCGATGATAATACTTTATTTTATTGCTAAACTCAACTTTGACACTTCCACACTTCCACTAAAACTTCTATAGCGCCAATATTCTCGAAAAGAATCAAGCTCAGTGGCGCATCTAGTACAGGTGTTAAGCAAACTCATAGGCCGGGTACGATGCAAAGTTCATCAACAATGATCAGATAGCAAGGAAACTTAGGAAGGATAAGTGAGTCTGAAAAGGTTAGTTTTTAAATGGTGACGGAAAGAAACTATGCTATTTGATGACTCAACATGTTCAGGAAGTGTATTCCAAAGAGTAGGGACAGCAACTGAAAAAGCACGAGTCTCAATGTGAGTTTTAACACTGGGAACAGACAACAGGTGAAAACTAGATGAAGTGAGTTCTCTGGGCTTGGGTGCTAAAGCAAACATGGAAAATAGATATGAAGTTTCTCCAGAAGAAAGAGTTTGATAGGCAATAGTGCAGAGTTTGAAAATGATGCGAGATTGAACAGGGAGCCAGTGAAGAGATTTCAGTGAAGAGACCATGTGACAATCCTAGCTAACCAGTTCTAACCACCACAAATGTTAAATTCCACGAATCTTAATGCCCAACGGGAAATATATCACTTTAAATGAGTCAGTCGACAATCATTTACATCAGAATGAAACTCGATTTAAAACGTCAATCGAAAGTTAATATTTCAACGCTCTCCAATGGCTAAGTTGACTTGCCACAATAACTGAAACTGATATTTGCCACTTTGACCAACTATCTAGTTGAGGGCGCCGCACAACGCTGGTAAATAACAGCTAATGGTAACGGATATCAAGGAATAATATATCCGTTATGTCCCTTTGTATACATCAAAGCCTTTCTTTGAATTACATTTTCGGGAATAGCACTTAAATGGTTAAACGGTCTATTTTCTGACATAGCGCGAATGTTATTAGACGTGAATCGGTGAACCGGCGGATAACGTTAACTGTACCGTATTTAAGGTTAATCCTAATCGGTCATATACGATATAAACAACGCTGAACAGATGAACGGAGAGACAAACTGACAAATATAGACAACATTGAATGGAGATGAACTAGACAGAGTTAGGTAGATCAATAAAGAAAGAGGTGATAAAATAATCGCTTACTTTCTCAGTTTACTCAGCACTTGAGGATCTGGAGATCCTAGAATATCGTGTATTTTTGCAATTTGGTCAACCTCATTGGAACCAGGAAAAAGTGGACGAAGACTGAAATATTATAAGTAAAACACTGAAACAACAACATGACAATAACCGGAATTGCGGCAATAATGATAGTCGGTCTCTTGCTCTTGTACGTCATTTATGGGGGGGGGGTCATCCAAACAGGTCATAACGTTGTTTATACATTTTTTACTTCAGTTTATTATTTTAACTTAATTCTCTTATGCTTTTAAACACGTGGAAGTGTTGTTTATTATAATAAGCGCCTACCTCATTATTTCGTAGAAGACACAGCCAACACTCCAGATATCCATTTTGTACGTGTAATATCCATCAGTCAATAGACATTCTGGAGCACGGTACCTAACAAAAATCTCAGATGATTACGCATATGGTATGGTATTAGATTATTTGACAAGTTTATTATTATATATATATATATATATATATATATATATATATATATATATATATATTCAGTATTTATGGAAAATAAGGGAATAATGACATAAAGCCTAAAACAGTGTCCATCACAAAAATATATTAAAACACTACCATTTTAGGTAACCCGTGACAACCAAATATCTCCACAGTAGAACAATTACATGCGAAGACTAATAATTAAATGCTGTGATACAAGAGTTATGGAATAATTAATTATGTTATTTTAAATGACACATATAGACCATGATGTTGTTAGTACTCTCTAAAATAATTATTTTTATTCCGGAGGAGAATTACTCCTTATCTTATACATGTTAGATATTCTTCAATGGTTTAAATATATAAATATATGTCATTATTTAACATGATTTGGGCTCGTAAGGTGTTAATTATTCATATCACTCTAAAATACGATACAATAATAAGGATAATAATAATAATCAAAATCATATATGATAAGTTTCCCATATTATAAATATAATTTTCATTATCTTACCATCGGGTAGATATGTATTCTGTGTAAGGTTGTTTAGAATAGACACTTCGACACGAACCGAAATCAGCCAACTTCAGCATTGTATCATGCTGTAATGATAAATAATTAAACTGATTGAGAGCACACACCGACACACATTCAGTTGCATACTTGTTTCACAGTCGGCTTACATTAACATAGACACAGATTGAGATTTACAAATCCTTTGTTAGACATTACTTACTTTGATAAGAATGTTTTCTGGTTTAACATCTCGGTGAAATATGCCATTTCTGTAGGCAAAGAAATGGTATTTCAGAAAGACAGATTCACATAATATACAGTCAACAGCAACAAAAACAGTATATTTTAGAGCTTGGCATAGAATTCCTTACTTATACCCTAAAGATCTATGTATGTTTATTACTTAATAATACTTTACCTGTGCATGTGCTCCAGTGATTTACATAAATCATACATAAACTTTCGTACAGTACTTTCCTCAACGTAGTGTCGCCGCCCTGGTGATTAATCAAAACAAAACCTCTATGTAAGTGTTATCTTGTTAGAAAAAGGTGCGTCATCCGTGAAAGTAAGTAAACCAACGTGCAAAAACATTATGATATAGTTAAACTTGAACTATCACAAACGTTATGACAACACAACATAAGTACACTCTGACAACACATCTATCTCTGAAACTATTGAAAGTGAACATTGTTAACTAGGTGTGTAAAATATCAGCCAATCAGTGTACTTGACACAAACAATTCATGTTATAAAGTGTTGACAACAACCGGGTTATTATCGAAACTCATCATGTCCAATGTAGTGAGGTGTTTGGAAGGGGGACTTCAGTGACCTTACCTATGTAGATGTACGATAGACTTGAGCAGTTGATAAATGATATTCTGGCACAAAGTCTCTGTTAAGTAGGTTTTTCTTCCTGAAAGTTTTCGTTATAATA
This sequence comes from Paralvinella palmiformis, assembly GCA_025642065.1. Classification (NCBI taxonomy): domain Eukaryota; kingdom Metazoa; phylum Annelida; class Polychaeta; order Terebellida; family Alvinellidae; genus Paralvinella; species Paralvinella palmiformis. Next base: position 707,010 of record JAODUP010000195.1, on the reverse strand, counting down.
AGGGAACCTGTCCACGGGTTAAACTCGTGGACGTGGACGAGACCGATAAATTGACAGTTCAATTTGTCGTAAGACCAATAATTGCCAAGCAGATGTTATTTGGCTTCGTTTTAAACATAGAATTTGTTCTCGGCTAAGTCCACCAATTAATTCCTAAACTATAAAGTCTACCATCATGATACAAAGAATACGTTTAATACATTACGCGTCGGTAAAAATATATGTACGGTAACAAATGGGAATTATCCAACAAAGTACTTCAACGGTCAACTTAATTTATATATCAATACTTCTCAATTTGCAAGTGACATCTACACGCTTGCAATAATATTATATCTATATTATTTATCCCGTTGTTTCCGTTCTCATATTTCCTGCCAACTCCACCAACACATATATCAGCTAAGATAACTCAAATTCGGAAATCAAGCATCGTACTTAAACTGTCACACCTCATTTTCCATATCTGAACTATTACAGCTGAACTGCCTCATCTAGATTACAACACCGTAACTAATGCGCCTCGACGAATATACCTCTAATACCATAATAAGAGCAGAGCATTTCAATTCACGTAGCGCACATCAACAAACGCGTCTAAACAACTATATCTTGAACAAAATATCATGGTCTCGCAGCAACAGCATCACCGAGGGGGACGATCAACAATCAATATCAACATGTTGATATTGAACACGACTGTCATCAAAACAAACCGTGGCACAACAAATCGACACTTACAGTAATGGTAGTAATGAAGTGTCACGTACATACTGTGATTATCTTTACGCTAAGTGTGGGCTTAAAGGAATTGTTCACCGATTGCAGTCAAAATGTGCACTTGTCACAATTCGCAATAACTTAACAAAAGTGACGCTAGTAAAAGACATGTTTGGCTGAAATCAATTCAAAATAAGAATAGCCATTACATGTCTGATTTGAGGAATTTATTTTTGTCTATCGTTTTTGTATCAAATGTTGGCCCGAACTACACCTTTAACTATTGAATATAATGTTTATAAATAATCATTGGTGATGCATTGCAGTGGACGTCGTTCTGACAATTGGTTGTACAGAAAAGGTATTTTATCGTTTTATCGGTCTAGCAAAGTGCATTACGTACCTCTGATCAGTTCATAAATATTCATATCCATCAGCTCGCAAATAAGAACCAACGTCCCGGATCTTTTATCGCTGAAATAAAAATAAATATAATGCCGATTGATGTTAAAGTCTCCACACCTGCTTTATATAAAGATCGCAGATAGAACACTTATAATAGCAGCCATATGGTACGTAATAATCACTCATTACAACACTTATTTACAGTGACACCTATATTATACAGACAGTATGGCATTTCGAGTTTGTTTATAAGGACGGCATGTTTTCTAACACAGTTCATCTTCTGCCATAAGAACCTCGATTTAGAGGACTTCAGAAATAACGGATGAAATCCACTCTTTCGGAATCCACATTTGAACAAATGGCATCAGGATTGGCAAGTCTGTCGGTGTCCAAATTTAGAACTGGTTCTGTAGTCTGTTCTACTGAGCACACTATGTGAGGATTTATTTAACCTTTCGTCAAAAAGTAATAGTTTTGTTCTATGTAAAAAAAAAACTAGTATTTCCCCAAACAATATTTTCACGTGCGGCCTTTAAATCCAATAGTGATGTTAGAAGTAAACACATTATTCTAGCTGTTGGTAATAAAGGTGAATTGAGACAGACTATTTTTATCTCTACCCAAAAAGTACAGTAAGTCAGATCCCCCGCCATTGGTCAGTAAAATCCGAGGTCAGTCATGTTCCTTCTGTGTTAGAAGCTAAACCGGTTAAATGGTTATGCCTTTCAAACACTCGTATATTTATGTTCGTGTCAGCGAATGATCAATAACCTTGATAAATACTAATGAAGGGTATTTATTAATAATCCGGTATCCATAAGCTAAAAATAACAAGAATTTCTTAGTGCGGGGTCTGCCGACCTTCGTGGATTTGTAATGTCGGGTTAGGGAGTCCGTGAAAGAGCTAGGTGGGGGCTTTATTTATTTATTTATTTATTTATCTGTATCTAACTGTTTACACCCATCGTGATTTACAACTCAGACGTTTTAGATTAGAAACACCTAGTTCTCACTGTATTCCTATGCTCAGGTATACCTTATCCTAACTGACTACTTGATTGTTCGATCATAAGAAGCCACTGAAACGGTTTCTCTTTTATAAGGGTTCTATTGTAACTATGAATATCTGAACACGCCTCAATTAAAATGATGACAGCGACAACTGCGCCATCTTACGGATGAAAAGCAGACAATTAAGAAACACAATACATTACAACTAGTTACGCCGAAAATGACGCATCGAACCCTTACAATGATAAAGTTAACATATATTACCTACAATGACGTCATAAAGCACTCAAAATAATAAGTGTATCACTTACAATAACACTTCATGTAACTGGAGAATATTCTCATGGGGACTTAGACGTCTCATTGCCTGCACCTCACGTAAAGTATTCACTTGTTCTAGACTGTAATAATATGGAAGTATAATTATGGTACAATGGCATGCTCTAGAGATTGGCTTATTTCAATTAGGCTAACTCTGATGTAAGTATATTTCTTTTCTTTTTATTGATCATCTTATTTATATGCCAATTTCAGATGATAAACTGTTTTAGAGCATTTCAATTTGTCACATTTCTACAGAGTGCATGCCAATCTAGGTACACACACACACACACACACACACACACACACACACACACACACACAATATATATATATATATATATATATATATATACATGTATGTATACAGAGAGGGGGGAAGGATATTGTATGACTTGAAGTACGTGAAAATAATATTGACAGAAGGAGTTTAAAAAATAATTAATATATATATATATATATATAGAGGAGAGAGAGAGAGAGAGAGAGAGAGAGAGAGAGAGAGAGAAAAGAGAGAGAGAGAGAGAGAGAGAGAGGCCATGTAGAGTGGAATTCAAATAAATACTTAAACGAAAAAAAACATAACTTAAACTGAATGTTGATTATGTGTTTACTCCCTCGTTATTTGCTCTCTTGTCTCAACATCTCAGTGTTTACTATTTCAGTGTTTACATTTTAATATTGATCTATGCTGTCGTCGCTCGTAGAGGTTTTGAATTAGTTTACACCCTTCAATGATATTAAAGTGAGGTGAATGGACTTTGATGGATATAGTTATATGGTTATAGAGGCTTGCAAGTGGTAGAGGACTCGGACTTGAATGCACCGACTAGCAGTAAAAGGCACTTTACTTCAGGATGACTATAACGATAGGCCCGTCCATTATCACGGTGCCTTTAGGTAGCTCCAGTTGGCATTTTACTCGACCGGATCTGGAACAATGTTGATTTCCTTAAATAACACGAAACCAACCCAAATCTTCGGCTCGCTTTTTTTGTTTTTGTTTTTTTGGTCTTCAGTAAATCGGATTCATAATACCACTCAATCCGTAAAGAAAAGCTTACTTTAATATCTACGAGAATTATCCTTCACTCGCCGACAAAATACGACACTACTCAAACCATAACACGACTTTATTCATAGTCAACTCCTCATTGCCAACAAAACATGCGATAATTTTGGACGTGTACGCAAACTATTCATATCTGATACAGCGTTTACGTCTACGAATTGTCCATTTTGAATGAGATAAATAGACCAGGTTCAGCCGTGATATTGCACTCAAGTGACAGGAAACTAAATAATTGAAAGGCTGAGGTTTGTTGTAAATGACAGAAATCAAAGGCACTATTTAGAAAATTTAAGGAAACCTGGCTTAGTGTAATAGCAAAACAAGCAGACCCTAAAAATACACTTTTTGTTTGCGTATTACATATGACTAGGTACTCTATAAAAAAATTAAAAAAATAAATAAAAAAAAATAAAAAAATATATATATATATAATTTTAAATGTAAAACAATGATATTCAAATACGTTTAAATACAAAAAAAAGGAATATGTAGAGATCATGTTTATCCTCGCTGGTGGGCCAATATAAGACATTTTAAGGAAACAAATACAACAAACAGTGAATTCTGATTCGGGTCATGACCTACAAATTTGTACACACACACACACACTATATATATATATATATATATATATATATATATATATTATAAACATGATACATATATTACAGCTGTTACTATTTACATTTATTGATCTTGCAAGTATACACTTTATTATATATATATAGCTAATTGTTTAATAAATATATGACAGAATCAAGCGGAATGGACGAGGTCTTGTAGCTAATAAAATGATCACGATCTCTCTCTCTCTCTCTCTCTCTTTCTCTCTCTCTCTCTCTCCACATATCATTCAGCTGTCAGTCGTCAATCTATTTCTTATAATAAACGGTAGCTCCTATCGTTGATATATTCTTGCCTATCCGTTGCTTTATTAATATGATTTACCGGTCTGCTACTCAATGGCGACAGATCACGCTAATGTATTCTATTATTCCGCTGCCTCCATGGCTCACCGAGTCGCCCGACACTTCCTATACAAAACTCTTCTGCCATAATATTATCAGCGATAGCGGAACTATTTCAGTTATGCGTCCTTTTTAAACAAAGAGAAATCAATCGGTCGCTGTACGGTCGGCTTCCCATCGAGTGATCTTCTGTGTTTATGCACGACGGCGATCAACACGTTGTACGTGGTCCGCTAACCATGTACACAAAACACATCGATGTATGGACGTTGACGGGTCAGTTATAGACTGAAATGTCATTATACGGAATCCACACATCTGATATCAATAAGTACATTATCCAGTTAGGGCTGTATTGTCCTCGCTGACGTCAACGGGGTTGTACATTCCTTGCTGTAAGCGAAGTATACTTGATCGGACGGGGGTCTTCCCTATTTTCTGGCAACCCGTTATTCCGACATTCCAACGGTCCGACAACTCGTTGTTCCGATAGCTCGTTGTTCCGATGGCCCATTCTTCTGTTAAACCCGGGTTACCTAGGATTGTTTAATCCCATTGTTTCGCTGAAAGACTGCAGCTTTGTGAGAAGCGACTCGGTGTTTTCTTTGTGCATACACGGTATCACACCTGAGATATATTACACGGTATTACACCTGTGATATATGGCCGGTAGGCTGTCCTTAGGGAAATAATACGATCGATGGAACATCCCACAAGCACGAATGATAGGGGGATTCGAATTCACGAACTGCGATACAAGAAAGAGCATTTCGGTTACAGAAGTTGACAATTTAGTTGAAGTGTATATCTGTGTGTCAACGACATGCTGGTATTATAGACCGACAGTGACAGTTACCGGACTATTGGATGTCTTACACAAACGACACCAAAACACGCTGTTTACATCTACCCATAGCTATGGCTTGTATTTTGCACGCAGACGGACGCCATAAAGACAAGACTGTATGCGTGTGAGAGTATCTTAGGATGTTTCACACTCTATTAGTGTGTCGGAACATCGGAAATCAATGTTATAAAGCATGATGTCGGAACATTAGATGGTCGGTAAGCTGTCAAAACAATGGCATTGCCCCGATGAGAAGGAAACTAATTCAGTTGACCATCCCTCCCCCATATATATATATATATATATATATATATATATATATATATATTCTCATATACACGCACACATATATACACGCACATCCTTATGGGCACACCTGAACACACAAACACATACCTTTCGTAGGTTTGTTTCATCTTTTTACACGCCCAATACGTGCCATCTTTGATATTCTGACATTTGAGTACTTCGGAAAAGGTTCCTTCTCCTTTTTTCCCCAAAATCCGATATTCTGAAGAAGTAGAAAAAAGAGAACCATTAATCAATCATATACCATCACACACTGACAACACAAAAATTGACACATACGCGCGCGCGCGCACATCACACATACACACGATGAAATGGCTCTAAGTGGTTGACTTAAAGTTAATCTATTTAAATATCAGACAATCATACGATAACAAAATTTAACATTCCTGAACTGAAGTATAACATTTTATTTACATGGGAACACAAATACTAATTACTCAATCAATAAGACACGGTAATGATTTTTCGCGTAAAAAGGTCGACGTAGCGCGTATGGCTGCAGAAAATATGTATGCATCGATTTGCGCTAAAACTGTATTCTCAAGATTTGTGTACACGTAGAAAGGTGATTTGGGGTTTTGTACCTTTCTGTCTTGTGTGAATCATATGTGTTAAAATTCCCCTCTAATATAGGATCCTATATGAGAGTCCCATCGCAACTTGATCCATCAATATGTGTACACCAAACTTATTATTATTTATGGGGTCGTCACAAACTTAAGGATGCATGCATTAATTTTACTTATAGGCAAACAACAGCTTTGTAAAAAGCCGATTATTAATAGAGCAGAGGCGCTGTAATGGAATTTGATGGGAATTCCGTCATAATTTTATTTTGCTATTTATTTATGTTCAATATTTATGTATGTGGCCAAAGAATTTAATGCGAGCGTAGAAAATATATTGCATCATTTCATTGCAAACTTACTTAACTAAATTAAATCGGCCACATGACATCCTCTCCTACCGTCAAACATAACAGTAATTGCCTAAATTCGAGTTATCGTCAATTCGACGCAGATGATGATTATGATTGATGTTTTACGGCCACTTTTGTGCACACGGTAGGCTAAATGGGCCGAGAGACCTCCAAATGTAATGAAGTGAAGTCAAAGATGAAACGCCCTTCAGATATGTCCACGCCGAGATTCGAACACGAGTGATAGTGATCTGTGATCCAACACGCTACCATTAGACCACGGAGGCACCCGTCTACTGGATCCCCAAACAATCATTAGTCCTATAATAATCCATGGTAATGTATGGTTCGTTTAGCCTAACTGTCATGTTACCTTTTGATCTCTGAAACGGTGAAATGATCATCAAAACTAGCATATATATATATATATATATATATATATATATATATATATATATATATATATATACATACAACAATAAATCGTCCTTCTCGGGAACACTCACATAACAAACACCTACTCCGAGCATCATCTTAGGTACTCAGATCGATATAGTCAATTAAGCTATAACCAAACAAGGTCATGTTCTGAGGTCATCTCGCTCTATTGAAAATTGGACAATATGAATAATGATCCTCATGGCGGGGAGGGGGGGTTAGATAAGAATATGTCATTTAGCTGGTTAAAAAAACATATTTTTGTAAACAAATATAGTAATTAATCAAATATAAAGAATACAATAGTTTGTTTTAATGTTCAATTATTATTAAATAATGATGTAATACAACACATTTGCTAGTTTACCTGAAATATCGTATAGCAGGAGAGCGGGGGGGGTTGTTTGAAGGTACAGAGTCAATAAGACCAGTGGTTTCGTTAGAAGCCGCCTACTCTCAACTCTCAAGTAGAGATCCGGCTACTTTTCTGAGACGCAGCTTTATGCCATTGTAGGCCCTTGAGGCCTAACAATATCTGACCTTGGTACTTTATCATTGGACCCCCCCCCTCTACTTTATTTCTTAACAAAACCACTGAAGACATAGTAAAGGATGTAGTGACGGTTCTGGTAACAAGACGAGAAATAGTCATACACTATCTTCTGATTTGTCTAAGTATTGTCTTCACCCAGATCATACAGACTTCTTAATGTACATACTTGTTCCACAAATAGAATTAGTTTGCTTTCGTTGCTTAGAGGCATATATTCCTTTCTTTTCACTTATCACTCACGAATTTATCACCAGAAAGTTTTTACTTTTGTCTTTCTTTGGATCTAAGCAACAGAACAGAATTGGCAGCAAGAACAACGAAACAGAGAAAACTACAGATCACAACAACCCATGTGATATAACTAAATTAATTTTATCGAAGCTCAAATTGTTGACGGCATTGCCGCATTACATCGCCTATAGCAACAACTAAAAACTAAAACATTGTTAACATTCTCCTGACACTCCCTAAAGTTCTAAAATTCAATAAATTTAACACTGTGAATAAATATTTCAAGTAAAATTCAACTTCTATGTGCGAAACTAACAGTCCAAACCTATTGAAAAATTAAAACCAGAAAAATTATTAATATTCGATAATAGAGGTTGGTTCAATATTGTGAATTAATCTCGTAACTGCAAAACTCTCATACATAAGACACACACACGCACACACACACACACACTATATATATATATATATATATATATATATATATAGCAAACGCCCTTTACGTCAAATTTGAAAGGACTAGTAGGAATATTTCATCCTAAACAATATTTATTAACAGAAATATATCGAATTGGAGGCAGAAAAACATCTGTGTCTAAATTGTATATTTCGGCGTCAGTACAAGAATATAGTTTACAGTTGATACACAACAGCAGTTGATAAATCCTACAACAAAGTAACAATAGTTATAATTGGGTATGTTAACCAAAGTTGTTGCATCGAATTAATCTAAGGAAAATATTTATCACTGCAATCACATAATCTTAGATAACGGGGTTCTATCAAATGGTGTGTTTCTACGATTTACAGCCATCATGGCCGAATGGTGAAGTAATCAAAGTCTGCGTTGATACTAAAGGAAAATAAGCCGGAAATGATTGTCATTGAATTTAGTTTTTAAACTAAGATTTACGACTGATTCGGAAGCTAAATATTTATACTTGACAATTAGATCTCTGTAATGGGACTATAAAGCGCCTACTTATATCCGTCATAGCCAACACTATTTTACAAACGAACGCCATTTTTTGCAGATTTTTTTTCTTTCTGGCATCATTACGATCAATAGCGATCACATATCTGTCTCCGGCCCATACTTTATTAGATTCCTGACTCTGTTTAATAGAAGTCAATATGATCAAAGGAATATGATTAAATGGCAGTAATTTTCTACGAGAGTTCACTAACCTATATATATTAACAGTACTAATTACCTCCATATGCTACAGTATGTGGAGAAGTGACGTCATATTTGTGACGGAATTTGTATTTTGTGGCAATATCGTCCTGTGTACAATGATATTATCAGAATGATGATAGTTTGATATTTGGTTAGATCTGAGGGATATTTTATGATATTTCTGTTAGTTTAATTAATAAGTTTAATAATTAAGTATTTTTGTTGGTGGATACAGGTACCACGAAGAAATATATTATGTAGAATAAAAGTAATTAAACTAGATTTTTATTCTCTGAAATGTTATGGAAGTAGCTTATGGAGGTACTATACGTTACTTCCGGTAGCTTCACTTTGATTATATATATATGTGTGTGTGTGTGTGTGTGTGTGTGTGTGTGTGTGTGTGTGTGTGTGTGTGTGTGTGTGTGTGTGTGTGTGTGTGTGTGTGTGTGTGTGTGTGTAGTTATGAATATGTGTGAATGTATATATGTATGTATTAATCTATGTATGTATATTCTATTCTATTCGATGACTTAGCATGTTCAGGTAGTGGATTCCAAAGAGTTGGGACAGCAAGTGAAAAGCATGAGTCCCAGCATGAGTTTTAACTCTGGGAACAAACAACAAGTGAAAACTAGATGAACGGAGCACTCTGAGTTGGGTGCTAGAGAAAGGATAGAAAATAGATACGAAGATTATCCAGAAGAAAGAGTTTAATAGGCAATGGTGCAGGGTTTGATTGAACAAGAATCTGATGAAGAATTTGCATGAGTGGAACAGAATGGGAAACCGAGGAGACAGTGTGACAACTCTAGCTAATTAGTTCTGAACACACTGAAGTTTTAGAATATCCTTAGATGCAATGTTATAAAGAAGAGAGTAGCGGTAATCAAGCCTACTAGTAATGAGTGCTGTAGCAATGGTTTTAGCGACTGAAAGAGAAATATAGCCCTAATACAGCGAAGGTCGCGAATATGATAGAAGCCGGAGCGACATATCACAGCAATGAGTTTTCTTAAATTAAAATCACTATCAAATGTAGCACCAATATTACGTACAGTGTATGATAGGTGTGATGCTATGATTAAGGATGGGCGCGGGGAAGAAACGAGTAAGTTTGCTGCGTTGTCTGAATGTACCTATAATGATGAAATCGGTTTTGTTCGCATTGAGCCAAAGTCTATTGTTTGTCAACCAGCCAGATATAGCACTGAGACAGTCCCATAGCTGTTTACGAGAAATATATGTGCCTGCTATAGATTAAGATGTGTATACTTGGGTGTCATCTGCATATAAATGAAGGTCTAATTTATGACTGTGAATAAGAGAGCTTAGTGGTGTGGTATACAGAGCAAACAGCAGTGGACCAAGAACAGATCCTTGGGGAATACCACAAAACAAAGGAACTGCCTCTGATAAATAGTTTCTTATTTGTATTGATTGAAACCTATTTATTAAGAATGAGCGGATCCAAGTGAGTGCTGTGCCCGATATCCCACACCAATTAGGGAGGCGATCTAGAAGAACAGAATAATGTAATATATATATATATATATATATATATATATATATATCACATTTCAGTCAACACGCTTTTAATGACTCGGCTACATTCGAATATTCCGGAGAGGTTATATCTGATAACCAAATCATTCAACTTTACATTATATTTAAGTGTTCACGATTCATAAAGATTTGGAAAATATTCCGAGAAAAGAATATTAACGAACAATACCAAGACACGTTCTATATTCTATGCTCATCAAGAGAATATTATCGATGTGGGGGGGGGATATGCAAAAGTAATTTAAACGAGTCAGTCACGGGTGGACTGACAAACGTAGTGGAGAAGAGAAGTTCCGGAAATCTTCTCAGATACAATGACAATGATCGGGATAACATTGCCAAGGTAGAGTCGGTGAATGTTTGGTGAATCAGGTTGCGTAATGATTAAAATTCATCTTACGTTACTGCCCATCAACAGCTGCGTGGGATATAAAAGGTATCCAAGCATATGTAGATAACATAAATTAACAGAATCCTGTCCCCAACTGGTGAACATCTGGGCTTCGTTTCAGACTCGCTGCTACCAGGAGACGTTAATTGGCCGATCCGTGATCCAGACGATCATCAATTTGTACTTAATGCTCACGTCAGTAGAGGACAAAAAAATGGACGAACACTACAAAGAAAAAAAATGTAAACGTTGCTGTTTTATGGCCACTTTGTGCACAATGTGGGCTAAATGGGCCGAGCGATCTCCAAAGGTAATGAGCCAAAGTTTGAACCCCGGTGTTATAGATCTTTGACCCACCGTGATTCCATAAAGGCCAAGGGGGCGCTCCACGAACACCCAAAATCCAACTGTAAAGGGAAGGCTGCATTCGAAAGAAATCTCCGATAACAACTTCTGACAGTGAGCTCCGGTGGCCTAGCGGTTAAGCCAATTGGTGCCAAGGGTCACAGGTTCGATCCCAGCAAGAGGTCGAAACTGTTTCCAGAAATTAATTTCTCAGCTCATAACATTGTGGGTGGCTCACTAGGTTAAATGGTGCTGCCGTCTCCACTGATTTATTAAAAATAAAGGGGGACGTTAACAAAAAACCCTGAGGACGTAAAACACTCTGGCAGGGACCACCCTCTGGTTATTTGGGCTCCATCTTTCCGTACTGCTCCCCTGTGAGTGGTGGGAGGGGAAATTCTCAACCACTCCAACATAGAGGTGGTGCTGAATAAGCGACAGCCTGTGGATTCTCCCCGAAAAGCAAAACAAAACAAACTTCTGACAACCATACCAGCGACAGGCGACCAGAGTGAATAAAGAAATGATCCGAATTTACTCCACCAAGATAACACCAGCTCGCCGATTAAATGGACAACGCTGTGATGAATCCATAACTTCAACTGATGGTCGATGCCTCACTTCGATCAGTCTAGGTACATACAGTTCTCAGCAAATAACAGCTTTTCTTAAACTTGCGGAATTATTTCATCCGGGGTGGCCCATGGAAATTTGTGTTACTCGACACAACCTTCTACCCTCCGTCAGCAACCTATTAATAATGAAGCTTTATCCCTCCGGGTGTCATGCCAGGTGTAGATGGTGACATAACATATGCTTATAATGTATCATCATTTTCTGTGTGCTTTACTACTTATGGCCTTATGGCTCATGGTCTGAATTAACCATTATTATAAGATCAAGCGACCACTTTCATCATCGATCTAACGGACTAGTTGTTTATAAAAAGGCAGTTAAATCTTGCCTCCTTTCAATCGGTTTTTTTTTATGGCACACGGGAGAATACGACGGACCATTAATAAACCTCGAAGCCAAGGAAGTACCACTGATTTGATGATTTTGTGCTTCGAAATATGCGTCGAATAATGTACTCATTTTATGAGCGAATCAACCGATTAACATTGACTCGGTGCCGATTCGTACATATTCTAGCTTGTCACCCTACATGCTGAGCTCAGACGCCAGACGTGAAACTAACCGGAATAATTCCCCGTAAAGCTAATTAGCCACGTTAATTGGCTAGCCTAATTGGTTAAGCTAATTAACTATAAAAACGCAAGTTGTATAATCGAAATTAAGTTAACTCGGTATTAATGAATGAACGTCATAATAAGATCATTGGCTCTCTAAAGGATTGACGGCCAATTGTGATAAAATATCCGACAAAATGTTGTTGTTTTGTTTACGGCCACTTCTGAGTAATTGATAAGCTAAATAGGTCGAGTAACCTCCAGAGGTAATAAGTTGAAGTGTGAGATGAAACACCCCTCGGACGAAGCCCGATCGTGGTTTAAACCAAATTGATAGAGATCTGTGGCCGACTACTTAACTAGTTAATAATAATAATAATAATAATAATAATAATAATAATAATAATAATAAAAGGTTATGATGGGAATACAATGGCGATAGATATAGGAGTAGGAAGAAGATAAGCAATATGGAGAGGAGATGGGTATAAGACAAACTATTTACCTATGTAATAGGATGAGGTGGGGGGGAGGCGATGAACAATAGGTGAGGGATGGGATAAGATACTGAATAAAGGGTGTGTGTGTTAAGTGAAGGCATAAAGAATAGAATGAGGGACAATACAAGTAGCGGGAGGAATATAGCTCGTGAAACAGTACGACACAGGGTAGGATAGGATATGAGGAGGACAAAATGGAGATGGCTGAGGAATAGATGAGGTATTGTATGATGACAAGGACGGTGATAAGATGAAGAATGGGATGAGCAATAAGATAAGGCTTGATATAGGCGTTGTGATCTTATAGCTATATATATTATTCTCAGCGTCCAAGTTTATAAAAAGGTATCCCAGATTATGTTCCTTAACAATTTACATTCTTACACAATAAATCGCATTAGAGATACAGCAGGAAAAATAGTGGACTAATTCTTAGTTTATATATATATATATATATATATATATATATATACAGAGAGAGAGAGAGAGAGAGAGAGAGAGAGAGCCAGAAAGAGTGAGAGAGAGAGAGAGAGTTGTTCTAAATCACCTGTAAATGGTTTCAATCATCAACTTCATACCTAAAGCCAAAATACAGTAGTGTTAACGTAAACAGTCCGTCACATACATAATGACAGAATGATAAAAATCCACAAACAGCCTATTGATAGGTGCCAGTAGACGGTGTATAACAGCTGTTAGAGTTGCAGAGGTTCCTGGTTCTAATATCACCTTCTGCCTGCCAAACATTGGTTTGGTTTACTCGGCGGTTGGTTTATACACAAATTGGTAGCGCGTTGGACTACAGATCACTACCACCTCAGTTCGAACCTCGCCGTGGACATATCTGATGGGTGTTTCATGTTTGACTTCGCTTCATTACCTTTGGATGTCGCTCGGCCCATTTAGCCTACCAAGTGCACAAAACTGGCCGTAAAAGGTTAATCATCGTAATAAGCTTAAAAGCTGTGATCCGCCCGAACTTTAAAGTTTTAATGAGTAAATATCACGGTTCAGGTCAAAATCCCAACCAAATGTCAAATCCACCGGCATTTAAGAGTCTTTGGTCTGAATGATTTGCGAACACACGCTCGTTTTTATTTATATGTATTGCTATATGATAAAGTAGAATCTCGCTTAGCACTATCTAGGTCCAAATAACAGGAATAAAGTGTAGCGTTCTTAGAAAAGCCGTGAAACAACCCTCCGTGATTACATTAACATAATTACGTCTCGGCGGAAGGATGATATAATTAGCAAGTTTTATGATTTATTTATCTAATCTAATCTTCACTTGAACGTCGTCTTTCGCCTTCTTCATCCAGACAATCAGCAACAGGTAAAAATCTATTCATATGGAGTTCGAAGTTTTGAAATGACCAGCTATCAATCCATGAATGAAAAACCGCAGGACAGTACTGTCATTTTTGTTCCGATATGTCTCAGTCACCCCCCCCCCCCGCTCATTCTCTTTCTATTTATGAATATGCATCATAATGTCCATATATGTACAAGTTGACGTCGTTATATCCACGTGGCTACGTCGCACTTAGCTTACAAAATATTTGCCGTTATTTGATGCGATTAAGTTATGAGTCTGTGGCAACCGAAAGGTCGGCTAGAAAAGACATTCAGAGCTGACTGTATGTCAACTTTGACCATATCTATTGATCTCACTTGAGTACCATAACACGGGCCCCGAAGAGGAGACGTTAATGACCATACAGACCAGGTAAACACTAGGCCATGACGAGCTTATACGCTAAAGCGGTGTTTTCATATCGCCAAATTGTTAGGTTATGACCTTACAACGCGGAGTCCTAGTTAAATTATTCAAACAACAAACCGGAGGTCGCAACGAACGGCGTAATCTAGTGAATAATGAGATCGAATTATTTATGTCTACATATCCCCCCGGGTCCGCCGCATCCGAGTCCCGGGCGGACGTGCTGGTTCCTGCGAACGCTGGCCGGGATGTATGCGGAACGCCGAACAAAAGTCGCCAGCCGATATCAAGTAGGCCATGGCGTGACTGTGTCGGGGAATGAAACCACTCAATCACCGGAAACGACGGAAGTCTGGCCAAAACAAATGGCGAAATGGAGCGAAAAGCCGTATCACTGGAGACGTGTTAGTGCGCCCTAAACTGGATATTAATACCATGGCGTCTAAAAAGAAAAGCAAAATCTCGGTGGGATCGCTAACCTTTCTCGACCCTAATTAGTACCGATTTTGTCTGAGATTTGCCGGGGCGCTACTGCCCATGTGCGCTATTGATCTCCATCTGGAACATAGCTATACTTTCAATATTTAATATTTGTCACGCAGGAAAGCGTAGCTTCACCCGGAAAACTACTGAACCGGAACGACTGCAACAGTTGGACAGCGAACGATATGCATGCATATATGTATAGCTCAGTAATAACGTACAACTCTATCTCGTCAGAACAGGCTTTAGGTTGTGGCGAAAAGAGCAGAAAGAGGAAGGATCCTGGTAATCTTTTATTTGATCATTCGCAGAAAGAAAAGGGATTCCTCTAAGGCACTTGATCTTTATATTGGACTGTGTAGGTCAATAAAACAAGTTTAGCACATTGAATGCATGGGGGTGCAACAGCAGTTTAGTAACACATCTATCCCTGTAACAATGCTGGATTTGAACAATAAATAATTACTTTTAACTATCCAAGTCGGGAGAACCAAGTTGGGATATGACTTTTTCATTTATTTCAGTCTGCGCGTAATAGCAGATTTCTGACGGTAGGAATATGCGACTAAAGCAGGAAAGGGTGGATAATGCGTGCTTTAATCCTCATAACCATTCTTGAAACTCCTTATAATTAGATCCCTAAGCCTCCAAATTTTGTCTTCTTCCTGGTCAAGTATAGAAGCCAAACTTGGGTATTGCGCAACGGTGCTTAATGAGAATAACTGTAGTACACCTGTACAATTATGAATCATGCAAGGTACTTAACTATGCACCTATTGTGTGGTTAAGCAAGAGCGAAACCGTTGGGCACTTTACTTTCGGAATACCTTTCGGAAGATGGAAATTTCGACATCTACGCCAATAGCAACAGTACAATAATATACTTCCCTGCTGAGAAAATATCGCTTTCGGACAAAAGACGACGGCTTTTACCCCTTTTATCCGATTATATACACGTGGTCTCTTTTAAGAGTAATTACGCCCTAAGTAAAGCCACTACAACGAACCGTATTGTTCTATAACCGTACATATAACTATGGAGTACCTACTTATTAGAACCGATTAGCGAATCAAGCTTTAATGATGATGTCGTTTTCACCACATTCACCGACATTCCTAGGCCTACTTACTGTGTGCTATAAAATTTAAAGCCATGACGTCCAGCTGACATTCTCGGCGTCTTGTCTCCGCTTCGATGCCGGCAGCCGCGACAAAATTCCCGCGTCAGTCAGAAATCGGCCTTAAGCCGAATCCATCGTCGTGTATTATGCGTACACTGTACATACCATATATCCACTTCGTTATAATCCATATATATATTTAGATATTGGTACCCTCCCGGACAATATCACGAACGGTGCAATTAATCCTTCGGCTCGAACGTTGCCGATGTTTCCGATGTCCCGCCTACGATTCCATATCTCTATTTCGCCATAACCATGGTGCTCCACGACGGAGCAAACGTCGTCGGCGTTGTTGTTTATATTCCTGTGGTGAGCTAACGGCGCTCCTCGGTTTCTGGGTTTCCTAATCAGCTATCCCGAACAGCGACGGTATCACCGCGACGAGTGGTCCGGTTGTTAATGTTGACGCGAAGTGTTCCTTCTCGATGGAGATCGGTCGCTGACGGGCTCCTTCTTCTTCTTCTCGTTAATAATATAATGTCTTCTCGTCGGCGGCTTTGCGGACGAAACCCGGTCGGCTCGTATCCATCGACGGAGTTAGCGAAGCGTGGCTCGGGTTTAACCCAGCGCCGTCCGACCCGTTCGCCACAGCTCAGTAATTCCTTAATACCAGGATAAAGCGGTGGCTCATTATAATCCCCGATCTCGTATAAGATTGCTGGTGCGCATAGGCGAACTGTGGCGCATAATTCCGGCCGCTCGTATAGGATTACCGATGTCGGTTGGAGAGCGGCTGTCGCGCGCGTCTGTGGCGAGCCAACCGGGGCCGATATTTTATATTAGAAATTTCTCTAAATCGCTAAGGCGATACTTGGCCACGCGTGTGGCTCAGTCGTTGGTCGTGGCCGCTTCTACGCCGTCGTGGCCCGCCAGCCGTCTTTGGTTTCTCGTGCTATAATCCAATTATCGCCCACGGTCGCCGGAAACCACTTAATACTACGGTCAGGTGGTCTGATGGAGGAAGAAGCACCACCTGGCGACTGCGATAACTCTTTGTTGGACGGTGATCGCGCAGACAATGCGTTGTCGAGGAAGTTATGCTGCCGGTGATCGATAGACGAGTGATTTGAGAAGTAAATGTCATCGATCTGGTCACCATGACAACAGCTCACGGGGTCGATTCTTAATCAGTACTTAAAACAAACGAAAACGACATGGGCGATTGTATTGATAAAAAACATGCACGTGCGTGGGCACCCAAGCACGAATAAACACAGACACAGAGAGAGAGAGAGAGTAATATTGCAGTTTATTTGTAAATAGACAATATGCGCATGTACATACCTACACAGTCTTAGGTAGATCTATAAAGCTAATAACTACATCAACATGATGTTATAACGGCTATAAATATAAACAGCAACATTATAATGTATAACTCATAGGTACGTTACTACTACCACCACTGCTACTATTACTACTACCACTACTAATAGTGCTAATGGTGCTAATAGTAATAATAATACTTCTGATACTAATACATTCACGGAAAAATTATAAACACTAATAACATGCGCACGCGCGCAAACACAAACACACAATACTATAGAGTTACCGTATAAATCACGGATACTTTCCTAAGGTGTCCCATGTTCTCGGCCGATGATCGATGTCGACTTATTATCACCGATCGATCGTTTTACCATAAAGAGACCGTAAAGCTAAATTATTAAACCACCATCGGCTATGCTTTTATGGCATCATTATGTCGTTGATACTCACCAATATTAGAACGTCAACAAAGCCGCCCGAACCAAATATCCGTACATTACTAAATCCAGCCGTTAGAGCGACCATTGTGTCTCCGGTGGGATAGTCAGACGTTAAGTCTAACTGTGACGAGCTGTCAAAGCGTTAACATTGGACGTACTCGTGGCTAGCGATATGGTAAACATAGCGCACTTATCTATATCGTACATTAGGCACACATAGATGATTGGCAACTTAGCGGTATCTAAGCGGTGCGCCTACGATTGGCTAAGGTGTGCTCTAGAGGTGTGCTACGAACTCTCGACGAGTCTGGTGGGGGGGGGGGGTTATTTTTTATAATGATACGACATTGACGACTAGATCCAGCTGTCATCGGCTGTCGGACGGTTTCGAGATGGTGTCATCGTCAGATATCCGGCTACTGTTGGCGCAAATCCATTCCGGGCATCGGATTGGGTCATATTTCTCGTTCTATCTGTCGATGTTAGATAACAGATTCTTAGAATATTTCTATAATACTCTAATCCTATAAGAGAGAGTTATGTTATAACGTAGATTGCCTACACTAGATCTCTTCCACGAGAGGAAATCAAACAATAATTTTTAATTATTACTGGTATGATTATTATTATTCGTTGTTTATTTTCATGTTGTTGTTGTTGTTGTTATTGTTGTTCTTGCTACCTGAGTGTTACAATGGACACTTATTGTTAGGTGATCGCGGCCAACTTTGGATTCTTCACGTTCAGTAGAGAACAGGAAGTATTTATTCTCCAGTGATAACGAAACAATTTTATTTCTCAATTCCTATTGGCTTAAAATACACTTCTTCAATTAACTTCTAAACTGACCAACAAATAATAGCAATGTTAATACGCCTTACTTAATATGTGACAAAAAAACGACGGCGACAATTTCCACGGTCGAGGTGATATGGTATGAAAGATTAAAAAAACACAAATTGTCGCTGATGGAGGTTATTTAGATGTTTCATCCCCTCCGAGTCACATTTCGGGAAATCATATTAAATTAGGTTATTTATTGGCGCTACCAAAACCTCTAAGGACAATGGAACTCGAACATCAGAGAGGCGTCCAGATGGGTATGTACAAACTCTAGCCAGTGAACTAGACCATGAACTACATTATACGATATACAGGTATAGTTATCCGTCTAATAGAGACATATAAATTATCTTTGGTTATTTACAATATGATATACTGACTTTTTTAGAACTTACACCTGGCGTATAGACATATATATATATATATATATATATATATATATATATAAGAAAAATTAAGAAACAAAACCTGTCATCGTGATCTAGACCTGAATGTCTAATTATCAAGTAATTGACACGTTTCTTTGACTGTAATTATTCGCCGTAAACCTGTGACCGTTACAGCTTAATGTGACCAGCTTTAACTGATTTTGATAGAGTCAGCGTAAAGAAGATAGGACTTATTATCACCTGCTGACACCCGCTGTACCATTACGAAAGTACAATAGCTATCATACAATGACGAACAAAACGAAATAACAGAAAGAAGGGTTTTTCTCTCGACGATGTGTCACCGAAAAGCGGCCAAAGTAAATGTTTATTGACAAGACGTGCGTTTCGTGTTACATTACTATATTGTAATCAAGGTGGTCTTTGGACAATAAAGCTGTACATCGTAAGTTGCCGTGGTTACGAAGGTCCTTTTAGAATACGTTATGCTGTTACGTGTTACACTATCTTATGCATATTTGCTCAGAACACACACACACACACACACACTGACACACATATATATATATATATATATATATATATATATATATATCGCGTCGATGACAAATATACAGAGAAGAAACATATATATCATTGGTTACTTTTGCGTGTAGCGATAAAACATGTTTTATGTCAGTTTATTATCTTACAAATGATAAAACATATCTATTGTAGCTATAGCGTTACTCTAGTGATATAATGTGTATCTTACGACAAGTACTCTCATTACACGTCTAACGTGATACTGTGATAGAGGGAATGTTGATAACACAGACTCGACGATTGTCAGGAATTACGTGGTGTACATTTGTTAGAAGTAATGATAAAGTCTGTATAACGAGTCTGTTATCATACAACAACTCCATGGTGTAAATAGAGAGATACACATGATAATAACACGTAATGTGGAGAAGATCAGCTTGGTAATATATCTATAAAATGTCATGATGATAATACTGATGATGATGATGATGACGACGACGATGATGATGATAATAGTAATAATAATAATTAAGATGATGATAATTATGATAATGATAATAATAGTAATAATAATAATAATAATTATTATTATTATTATAAAGCATCATTACTAGAAGTAACCACTCACTATACAAGAAACGTATAACTAAGCGCGATAAATCTTATTCTCTGAAAAGTGTTTCTTGAAACAAACAAACATTTCCATCGTTCGGTAACTGATTTCACGTGAATTATTTCACGTTTCTATTATCTGATGGAGTAACATCGACATACGAGTATCAAACGTTCGTAATTAAAATAAATCATCTGTTGTCAAAATCATCCCATCTAAACATTATGTCTTGAGTGACGTCAGATAATAAGCAAGGTTATTATGACCTTGATCCAAATTTGAGCAGTTGATGATAATATGAGGATATTATTGTTCCTTCTAATCAAAGCTCTATCTGTGCATGAAACCATCCTAAAACGGTGTATATGTCTACACAGGGCGGTACATATACTAGCCAATATAACTAACTCGCTATTATCAAACTAACGTATAACCCGGTAATGAAAACTAACATATAGTCCAGCCTAATAAATACACGTACAATCAAGTATAAATAAGAAAGCCTATGACTCAGTATAATAGACGCGTATAAACCTTACTGAACTAACAACTAAACCAACACCAAAAACGAAGAGTAAACGTGAAATGAACATCAATTTAACAAGTGTAACTGTATATATATATATTATATATATATATATATATATATATATATATATATATAATTTAATACATGTTATGAAGTTTGACTTTTTCATTCTACCTATTAGTGCTCTTAATGACATTATTGTGTATAGATTAGCATCAGGTGTACCAATAGTCACCTGAGTCACCTGGTGGTGGCTTTAGTAAGATTAGTTGATTAGATGTGAAATAATGTTCACGGCATATCCGATATATATATATATATATATATATATATATATGGAATCGTTCGCGGTCCACTTTGTTCAGATTATCAGTAAATATAATTAGATCGTTTTTAATATTATATGGCGAGTGTAAGGGGTTAAGGAAAGACCAACGGTTAGATGTACCCAACACATAAATGTTAGCTAGTCGTATAGCAGAAATGATTATAGGATTACATAAATGGCTACAGCAGTCGTAAACCAATAAACACAGACCATAAAAGGAAGCCTATTACTTTGTCGATTGCTCATAATGCTGTTAGGAGACCGACATCCGCGGTATTTGTTCTTGGCTTCATAGAGTAACATGCCTCGTAAGCAATCACTGATGGAACGTATAGTAAACTTTAAAGAGAGTTACTAATTGCAGGATTTGTCGGAAAGAAATCACAGACGTGTCTATACGGTCAATATATACGAACAACTCACCGAAATGAGGGGGGGGCCTCACAAATCTACAGATCCATTACATAAAAGTATCCCCGACTCTAGCCTCCAATAGTCTCCCAGTTTAGACAATCATAACTGGTAAGCCGGTAATTTTACAAACTAGACAGAAGACAGAGATTCCATGGTTTGCTGCCAATTCTTAAACAGCACAAATAAAAATGACACGTTTAGTCGGAATATTATTAATAAATGTAATCCGAAGAGGTTTATTGATCCCCTGTTGTTTTGCGGATAAAACAGGATAGTTCCTATTTTTAAGCGACCCTGTACTTATTCTCGGGCTTGTTATACTTGCAAATTCGTTATTTTTACACTCGGGTAAAAATCGCGTTTTATCGAGCAATGTCACCGTACGTCATGTATTTTCACTTCGATATTCTAAACTTGATTAAAGGTAAACAGAGATATGTGACCGTAACAGTTCAATATAACGAGAAATCGCTCTATAACTAATACCCGCCGTTATAACTGACAGATTGTAATCTCATTTTTTTCATGGAATTCCACACATTGCTATACAACATAACGATATTTATGAGGACGATAACAACAATGCTAATATTTTTGTTCGTTGCTTAGTAAATGTTTTTAACTCGTTCCAGGCTGGAAAGTCAGCTCATATTATCTGTTATCATAGGCATCATATATATATATATATATATATATATATATATATATATATAGGGCGCCTCCGTGATCTAGCGGTAGCGTGCTGGACCACAGATCACTACCACCCGTGTTCGAATCACAGCGTGGGCATATCTGAAGGTTGTTTCGTCTTTCACTTCGTCTCATTACCTTTGGAAGTCTACCTTGTGCACAAAAGTGGCCGTAAAACATCAATCATCATCATTATATATATATATATAATGTGTGTGTGTGTATGTGTGTGTGTGTGTGTGTGTGTGTGTGTGTGGCGTGTGCGTGTGCGTGTGTGTGTGTGAAGCTAACTTATAGCCTTACTGGACCTGCAGGTCTAGTAAAATATTTTAATACTAGACCAGCTGTGATGACACTAGACCGAGTAGGCGTAAAAGTTACATATTTCAGACCTCCATGAAAATTAAACATTATGAGTTAATTACGCGGCCCTGTTTACAATGCACCTAAAAGTAATCGTTTGGCTGTAAGTATCCTTTTCAGATTTATCCCATAGTTTCAACATATTGTTTTCTTTATGGGAAATACTGATTTAAAAATGTAAAAACATTTTAAACGTTATAATTGTAACTGACAATGGTTCAATAAAATGGCGCGTACACGTTTGTACGTACGCGGAGTTTGTCTCCTGGTAGCATTCAATAACCTTATATGGAATCATTATGAATATTCGGTACTATCCTTTGTCTCTTAGTAAACTCCGATGTACCTTTGCTCAGTGAAATACTTATACTATCATTCATAAGTTGTTTGTGACAGCATCACTCTCCGTTTGCATTCACTGAGCATGCGCGTATATACTACCGCATATTTAATTATCCAGATGGCTGCCAGCTCAAACTGATCCATAAAATATAAAACTTATTGCAATATTTCTACCAACACAACCAATTCATGTATTATTTAAATTTCTGTACAGTTGGCTCTTTCACATCTAGTGTGTAGGCATAATACATTTGTCTTCGTTTTAAAGGCTAATCTGCATAGTGTAGATCAGCTTAATTTGGCGACAGCAAAATTTGGCGATTTCGTCATTTTGAACATACTGGTGACAGCAAAAACTGGCGAATTTTGTTCTGTCAGGAAAGTGGATTTTTGCTTTCTTTTCTATGTCATTCGGGGAAAACAATATTTCAAAGCACACCGTTATTCACCAGCCATAACTAAATCTGAAGCAGACAAGATCATTGGCCTTTAGATAACGAGTAATTGCATTCGAAGCAGATCTGAACTAGTAATTGACAAACCATTGCTATGATATGAAAGGCTATTGCAAGCTAAAGACAAATTGAAATTACCACGATGAGAAGGTTACATCAAAGTCAGTGACTCCTTGACATCCAATCGCAAAATTGCAGACACTCAACTCAGCCTCAAGATCTCTACACTCAAACCTCTACACGCAGACTGGTTGTTGCATGCTACGACAAATTGATGTTCTCAAACATGGCTGGAAAAGTCCCCTCAAGACTGTTGATCGCTATTATGAGTGATTCTGATGGGGACAATGCACGGCACGATTGTTTTATTATAAATTGCATAAAATTATATAAAAATTACATTATTTCATATTCACCAAATTAAATTGATCTACAGTATTCAGATAAATTCCAGAACACTCGTTGCACTGGTCAGTTGGGAAGCTGCGAGTGTTGATTGTGACGTTGTCAGGTTACGCCAATTTGATTCATAGCCGATAGCCAGTGTCAAAGATTTGACGAGATATAGCGAGTGAGGTTCTTTTTGTGTTTGTTCTTTGATATGTCACAAGTTAATAAACAGATCGTGATCTTGGTTATTTGATTTGTAGCTGTTAGTATTAACCTGTAACTCTGTACTTGTTTTTATTGTGTTTTTTTCCCCATTCAAATCCACACTAGACCGGCAGGTCGAGTATTGTGGCACTGATACTAGACCGGGTCTTGAAATCCCGGTCGAGCATTAATGTATATATATATATATATATATAGAGAGAGAGAGAGAGAGAGAGAGAGAGAGAGATGTGTGTGTGTGTGTGTGTGTGTGTGTGTGTGTGTGTGTGATAGAGAGAGAGAGAGAGAGAGATAGCAAGATAGATAGCTGGACCGATCAATAGATGTTGGTGATATAGAAAATAATCAATGCCAATCGCATTTGATATTATGGCGTAAACAAAAAACCGTAAAAACACAACTGACCTTCTTATTCAAATTGTATTCCTTCCACGATACAAACTATTACGTGTATTTATGTTTGTAGTATCCAGGCAGAAAATTAAATTGATGTTATTACTTACGTTGAATTATATAATGTTAGAAAGAACAAAGACCGAATTTTGGGTAAAGGTGATTTTATTTGGGATACAAGTTTCAGTTACGTTGATAACGTATGATTTTGGAGAAGTTAGGAATTATTGTTGGGAAATGTAAGTTAGATTACGAACACCCAATTCCGAATTATTTATTTTCACCTAACAAGGTGTTAGAAATCCTTTATACGATCAGAGATAATGATGTGCGAGTATAAGAAGCTAAAATATCTCTTTAATTTTCTCCATGGCATTGAAAGATAGAAGTTTGTAATAATCTTAATTGTTATAATTATTGTGAACTAATATTTTATGTTTTCCCAACTGATAAATATAAATATTCACTGTTTGATTGAACGATTCAAAAATAAAAAGACCGGAAACGTATTGAAATATAGTTGACTATTATTTAGAGGATATTATTATTCAACCGTGCCTCTGAAATATGAACGGAAACGATAAGAAAAATGTGTTCTTTATAGCAACAAGTATAATATTTTATGTGCTATCTATTTAATGTTTATTCTAGACAACATTTAATAAGTGTGCGTGCATGCATGGGTGTGTACATTTGGGTGTGCATGCATAAGTGCGTGTGTGCACGGTCTTTATCTAAGTAAGGCTCTATATTGATATATCAAAGGGATTTGGCACACGATTATCAGAGGCCGTTTATAGCATCTCTTGGTAAAATTATATATTTAAGATAACATGATCTAGGTAATTGTATATAATTCAGTTAGGGAAAAACAATTGTCCGAGGTAAACAGGTTTAACGGTCATAAACTCTCACAATCTTCATCCCTTCTAAGCCTATAGAGGTGGTCTAATATTTCTCTATAAAATCGGTTCTTTGAGCCAAAATCGATGTCACCTTTTGAAAGTGATAATTAACTACACCAAAATAGATTTCACTCGTGTGTTACCTTTGTTGGTAAACCAGGTAGGCACAAAATCGATTACAATCAGCCAAACACGTTAACGTCATCAGCCTTAATCTACATCCCACTGCATCAGACGTTCTTCTCTACCTCCAGGTGTGCTGCATCCTCAATGTTTATGAACAACAGATTGAGATAAACATGGTTCTTTTGGTTCACTGTGGTACTGTACTGTTTGCCGAACTTGGAGAGTACTTGTCAAATAGGAAAGTACACGTCGTCTTTATTATCAGTCAGTATACGAAGGGCTTCAGTCAAGCCGCATCTTTAATCCGTGATAATGGTTCTCAGTCAGAAAATAAAAATAGATATCGATTATAATGGTATACGGATACTTAATGGGACGTGGATCATCTGGATCTTTTGGGAATGATCTGTGTCTTAGTGTGGCATTCATGTTAAAAAAATTAATATTATAAAATACTGCGAAAGAATCCGGCGAAAATATCGCGACGTGTTCTTTACATCTAAGATTTAGGCTCCAATGTGTTTTTTTCCAGATCCTTATAACTGATAAAATGTAGAATCTATATCAACCTTTTATTGGTTCTTTGAAATATAACTGTACTTGCAAGAATCCACCCTTTTGTGCATCAAGTTTGCTGATAAAAATCTTGTTTTCCTTCTTTACTATAACCTTTCTTTACCAAAAAAGGTGCCCCCCCCCAACCTGAATCCAAACTAAATTCACATGTGTAAATAACAATATTTTTTTTCCTTTGTGTTTCCTTTCATTCTCATTTCTAAACATCTGTTAGTAACCAATGATGAGAATACTTGAGGTACCCAAGTTTGTACTGGCAATTAGAAACAACTTTATGTATTTGTGATAGCGGTGTGATGGGGGGGGGGGGAGAGGGAGATTCTTATCATAACCAGAATTAAGTGCAATATATTGTCAGTTGTTAGATATTCATTAAAATGCCCTAATCAATAGATAGATTGAGCAAAAGATCTATTTTTATTTAGTCTCAGAGCTTGTAATTTCTCCCCCCCCCCTCCAGTCAGAACCGCCTTAGTTCATGAATTGTTTCATTTATTGTTAAATTTAAATCTGGATTTATTTTCGCATCATTTATCTGTATCCTGGAATTATTTTTTGGGGGGGGGGTTTTCCCTCCTTCTTGCTCTTCTTGAAACACTGTCCCGACCAAGCGCTTATTTAGATTTATTAAGAACATCTGGCGGTGAAAGTGATACCAAGACGTTTTTCTCGCGATTTTCCAAGTACCACACGTAATTAGGTCACCTTAGCGTAACTATCTACTGAGCGCCTCCGTGGTCTAACCGGTAGGTCGTTCGACTGCAGACCACTATCACCTGCGTAGGCATATCTGAAGGATGTTTCATCTTTGACTTCGCTTCATTACCTTTGAAGGTCGCTCGGCCCATTTAGCCTACCATATGCACAGAAGTGGCCATAAAACATCAATCATCATCATCTTAACCATCTACTGATGATGTAGATATTTTTGAACTTATTACCGTTCTCCTCCAACTGCAACCCGTTGATATTTATATTGGTGTTGAAAGTTATGAGATAATAATTACACCTGCTGATCGATAAGAATCAATCTTAAAATGTGCACTGTTCATGTTATACACAAATACCATTAATAAAATCATACAAATATGTTGTTTACAGACAAAGGTGTAAAAATGTTAAAGATGCAATCGTTAAGGAAATATGATTGCGTACTGCGTGGTTCAGAGTAAACAAACTTTCCCTGAAAGGTTAAAGTCAAATTTCTATTATATATATATATATATATATATATATATATATTGAATATGTAGACTGAACCGAAAATAGATGGTAATAGATTTAGTACATAACATAAGTATTACGGTATAGTAATTATCTATAGACAAACATGGACTAAATATGGTAAGATGACTAAGCAGAAAATATCCAAATAATTGTCAATTTTGTGTAATGCTGTAAATATTCTAGATACCAATTCCTTGTTGACATTGTATAACACGCTCATTTTATCCTATTTTAATTATCCATCTAGGGTAAAACTCATCAGTCAGGTTGCTATTTTACGGGTCACTTTTGAACACGCGATAGGCTAAATGTGCCGGGTGACCTCCAAATGTAATGAGGCGAAGCGGAAGCTGAAACATCCTTCTGAAATATACCCCGGTCGACGTTTGAATCCAAGGTTTATAGATTTGTGGCCAATGGCGCTATCCGTTTGGCGATGTTAGTGGCCTACTCATCAGTCAAGATTAGTTGCTAAATTATCATTACAGAAGAAAGTAATAAAATTGTAACAACGGTTTGTTATAATGATCATACACCCGAGTTATTTCAAATGTTTCATAGTCTCAAATTTATGCATATAATATTTTGTATGAAATCAAGTATTATGTACAGGACTAAACATAGCCTCTTACCACGATTTTTATTTCTAGTAATAATATACAAAAATATAGCACTGGATCGGGATAGAAGGTAGAAGAAAGGCGCATTCGTTTTGTATAAACATTGGAAGTGTAACAATCTGAAACGGTGTAAATATTAATTTAGATCATTTCTCTCGTTAGTATCCAAAAGGAATATAAAAACGTTTTTTAATGATGATTTATTAACAACAATGAATTAGTTGGTTGTTGTTGCTGTTGCTGTTGTTGTTGTTCTAACGTGTGTATTAGTTAGTCAAGAGATTATGTTTACTTTCTGTAAAACGATTTTCTTCATTTTCCGGATTGTTCATAGTTAAATATGTATTTAAAAGTTAGTATTATATTTTGTATCCTCAACATGGATATTCAAAAGTATCGATGTCCCGCAAAGGCCAGCATGTACATTATCATCATCATCATCATCATTATTTCATATTCATGAATCTGAGATGGGGTCAAATATATTTAGAAAGTATTTAAATACAAATACTAATGTTTTCCATCAGTTCAAATACAAATGCATTCGTATGTAAATGTATTTAAATACAAATACTGTTCAACTATAACACACATACACATCATTACATACTAACCTGGGGCGTTTACATTTTGTATCTATACATTGTATCTAGAAACTGTTTTCGATGTAACTGACATGCATCTAGACACATTTGTTCAAATGTAACTAACTTAATTAGATACATTGCAAAAGAATCTTAATTTCAGATACATTTCAGATACATCTTAGATACATATACGAGTATTTAAGATAACCACTTAACTGCATATTTAACACTAATAAAGATTGTTATTAATACTATATAATTAATTGAGTGCCCTTTGATACCAATTGTTACGAAAACTATGGTAATTGTCTCATCATTGATTGTATCTGTTATGTTTTAAATGAAAGCCATATTCAGGCCACCAGACAGATCATATTATGACACTAATAGCCCATAGAAACACAATTAAACAAAATGTAGCTGTAAAGGTATCTAGATGTATTTGGAATGTACCCGTGACTTATCTAGATACATTCATAAATCACGTATGTAGATATGTAACTGTATCGGAGCATATTTCAATGTAACTAACTAACTAGCTTATAATTCATATTTATTACACCTAAGGAACATAAGATACTCACCAGATGACGTCTGCTAGACGACATCTATCCAAACGACAGATGTCTATTAAAGTATCGAGTAATCAGTTAGATTGTATTGTATTGGGTTTTTTATTTGGTCGCTTGTCAGCTCCCATACCCAACCCACAAGACAACAACCCGAACTCAACCCGCCCCAAAAACCCAAACCCCCGTGACCGAAGAAAAAGTTTCAACCCTCCCAGCCCAACCCAACCCACGGGTGCGGGTTGGGTTCACCCGTTCTGGCCAACCCAACCCGTGTATGGCTCTAATGTCTACGCTATCTATGCTGAAAATCTCTCCACTGGAGCAGATGAGGTGATGTTGATATACACAAACATCTGGAAGCAAATAACACTAACGACGGGTATTCTCATCTTGGCACTTCTAGAAGCCGAGTGTTTGAGGCGCCTCCGTGGTCTAGCGGTAGCGTGTTGGACCACAGATCACTACTACCGGAGTTCGAATCTCGGCATGTGCATATCTGAAGGTTGTTTCATCTTTGACTTCGCTTCATTACATTTGTAGGTCGCGCGGCCCATTTAGCCTAACGTGTGAACAAAAGTGGCCGTAAAACATCAGTTATCATCATCATCATCTAGAAGCTGAATGGATCATCCTCTTCTGGCAAGCACCACTTTGTAGACCAGTAGGGGGCGCTCCATGGAATGGCACATCAGTTAGAGAACTGACAAATCCATGACGCACCTTACAAGGAGGCTGATCACCTCTGAGCTATGGATCTGGGTCGGGAACAAAATGTGAGTGCACCAGTTCTGTTTGAATCATGGATCCAACACCGAGACTGTCTGAAATGTGTCATTGTGCTCATACTTGATCAGTGGTTTGGTTACCTAGCCTTTCAGTGCCTAAACAAACTTAGATTCGCAATTTATGTACAATATGTCCAGCTCTCGGACTTCAGAATATCCACGCAACGCACCACCAGCCTTCCCATAAGAACCCTGTCACCCCTTAACACGGTTGGTGGCACACTAAAGGGAAGTCAGAAGTCCCTCAAAACGTTCATGTCGCAGGCATTGAATTGGTGTTCAGTATCCAGAGAAGAGCCCATTTGAGAATTCCACCTGGTTGCATTCCCAACGTTTAGGGGTTTGTGGCCTTCTTGCAGTTCAGTAGCATGCATCCCATTGCCCACTTGAGATACAATGGATGACACCTTAACAAGGTTATAATGCATGTGCATGTGCAAATTCTGTTGTTGCTACAGCCCCATCATCATCATCATCATGGATTGGCTCTCATATACTGCCTCAAAGCCTGTAAGTGAGAACTCTTTCAGCCCATAGGCAGCTTCCTTCTTAATGATGGGGAATATCATAAATAGGATCAAATGTACCAGTTGTTGTGGCGAATTGTTCAGTTATTGGGTCGGCAGTATGTGCTTGTTAACGTCACGGACTCCGACATCCAATCCTACTAGATCACAGATCAATCGTAGCACAGGCCTCATCAGCCTTCTTGGGCCAGAAAGAGATCACGAATGCCACCTCAAGATGATCACAGGTGGAGAACATTTACTTTATCGGCTGAGTATGTACAATTCAGTTATCAAATTTATTTCAGTAACAAATCAAGTTGGTTGCAAAATATTCAGATAAATACTTGAAACAACTTTTAAAATGGTATTTCAATGTATTTCAGAAAGTATTTAAAAATCAAATACTTTGTGAAAGTGTTTAAATACAGATACTTTTCAATTTGGAAAAGGTATTATCTAATTCGTCGTAACACGCGCAAGTAGAAAACTCTTTAGTGTAGAGTATGTTTATCATCCAATTAAATTCTGAATAATGTACTTCAGCAAATTGACAATATATAGTCAGCATATACTTTAAATTAGATAGGTTTGGAGATAAAGGTGTGATACCATCTGCCTAACATAAAATATTCCCTATGTAACATCCAAATTTGGTGGGAGACAAACAAGATAATGGTTTATCTTTTATTTGGGTGAATATGTGTGTGTGTGCGTGTGGGGGGGGTGGTGCGTGTATGTGTGTTTTAGGGTACATAGTAAGAGGCAACAGGCACAGAGCATCAACATATCTAAACATCCTTCGAAACCTACATCCATAAATCTAAATACAACTATACATACATTAATCTAAAAATAAAATGTTCCATACCTACACATATTGATAAATATGTGCGTATACCTAAGTATGTGTCTGGTCTACTCATCAGCCTGTGGGAACCAGCTAATTCGCTTTTCGTACGCGACAAATATGTCACGCACACAGGAAACCGGCTACATGCAGGCTACGTACAAAAAGCGGAAGCACGTAAAAACATACCATTTTATACCACAGCTCGCAACAACCACGTGCGTGTGGTTCAATGGTGACTTGCTACATACATATCATAAACTATTTTTACACCACAGTTTACATTCAACAGTAATTTTCTGTGGTCCAAAAGAAACCTGTATATAAAGCATTTCGACACCTCAGATGCTGACCTCAGCTTTATTCTGGGTTCGAATAACTGAATAAATCCTACCTATATGAACCATGTATCAATACACGTCCGACTGGTCTGGCGTCGAAGTTCTTCTCTAACCTAAGTGAAAATTCAAGCCCTATATATAGCCTCAGCGTGTTAACAAACATTACAGTTTGTTCATAACAAAGAGAATGTACACTAACTCAGTATGGACTCACTAAAGCGATTAAACTAAAATAAAAACAAAGTAGCAATACCGCACAATGGATTATTACTGGACTAGAACGAAATATCGTCTCAAACCTGAGTAAATACGTTTCTTTAGGGGACTGAATCCAGAGTGGCAACTTTTTTTGAAATATTTAGGTAATGTGTATTAAATCTCAGTTAGCAAAACACGTATTACCTGAAAATTACCTGATTATACAGATTAACTGTAATAATCCCAATAACAATTTTAATGACGACAGAGATAGTCGCCAGTTGAGATGCACGTATGCAGGCTCAAATACTATTCTACGTACATTTGCATATTGTACGCAAAAAGTGAAGCTCCATCTTCTTGAATCGAATTGTTTAAATTTTTTAATTTATCGTTCTGCATTTATAATGTGACTAATTACTCCATGCCGAGTATATTCAAATTTAGAGTAGCGTATAACAATGTGTTTCGTAATTTATTAGGCTACGGTAGGCACAATAGAGCCAGTTCGATGTTCGCCATCAACACAACTGGCACATATCACGCACGGATGCGTAAGGCATATTCACATTTCGCAAAAGATTGTTGTCGTCTATAAATAATATCGTTACTTGTATTAATACCAACACAGGGTTGCGACAAAACTACATGTGGCGGCAATGGGACAATTACTTTTTGTCATAACTATTGAATTTTTCATATTATATCGACAAATGTTTGCGCTATTGTACTCTAGTCATTTAATATGCTATTTCATATTGTAATATAGTCTATTTATGTTATGTATGATTGGATGTACGCACTATGAGTGTTTTAACTAAAATATAATCTACCTATCTATCTATCTATCCATATATATATATATATATATATATATATATATATATATATATATATATATATATATATATATGTGACTTCACGGTGAATGAGTGGGCCTAGGAACGGTCCAACTTAAAGACATTTATATTTATTTAGTTGTTTCATTTGCTTACTGGCTGACTCGTCGATAAGCTGTGACTTACTTAATATTAGATCAGATGCACCATTGAAGATAATGTACTGAAAACATGTCAATAAAAAGTACTCCGCCCCCATACACACACACACACACACACACACACACACACACACACACACACGTAAACAATTTTATATAATTTTTGGCTGTGCATTGTAGATTCACTAAACGCTGTTTGGTCTTTAGAGTCTATCTAAGCTGCTTAAGGTGGATATATTGTTATAAAGACACTTCTTAAGTGTATCTTAATTCTGACTTAAGACATGTTTTCACTTTGATTTTGACCGCATTGTTCCGACGCTTAGCTCGTCTCGATTCAAAATACTCTAATAATCTACTGTTAAAGTAAGATTGTCCAATATTTTTCACGAGGGAACACAATTAATTCGTTAGTTTCCTCCGCTGTGCCAAATAAAGATGGACATTTGTAACAAACCAATCCCTAACGTTCTGTCTCTTCTAATTCTGGGCAGGAATATAAGCGAACATGCAATAAAAAAAGAACTTGTCCAGAAAAGAATCTCACAAAATTGTTTACACGTTCTGGTCACTTTAATTAAAAAACCCATATTACATCTAACTTTAACTCAGAATTAGTACATTTATTTTATAAAAACAAAAACAAAGAGTGAATTTAGACAGTGTACTATTTTACTTCTGCAGCGCAATATGGTGACAGTAAATATATTACCATCTGATAAAACACAAAAAGATGATAAAAACAATTAATCTAAATTGACCCTTTGTTACCAAGACTCACCTGTATGCTGCATTAATTACTTTACGTAAGTAGTTTGATTCAAATGAATTTATCATAAAATCCATACCGAATATAAAGTAGCTGAATTTTACTGATCGAATTAGTTATTGTATATACCTTGAAATATGGTGGTAACAAAGATCAGATCAATCCATTACTTTATCCACACTATCTCTCTATCCAGTTCTCATTGTAGTGTGGCGCCTGTTGTCACATTGTAAAGGTGTATAACTAACAAACGGAGAATTGCAGAGGCTTCACACACAACTTATAAGATTCCAGTATTTGCATATCCTGTGAACGTGATACTATCCCAACATTTCTGCTGAAATCTTGTCTTCACACACTAATTGTTCCAATTACTAAGATAATAAATTTATCACTAAGCTCCGGAGTGTTCTCTTCTCATTTTAAACATGCATGTGTAATCCCTCTTCTCAATAAACCATCTTTACCATCCAATGACCTAAACAGCTATAGACCTATTTCTAATCTATCTTTCATATTAAACTTAAACTGTAATCACTTGTATAATGTGTTTTTTTTTTCAATCTACTTACAAATGTTTTTCAATCTCCAGAAACTGCTCTACTGAAAGTTCACAACGACATAGCACTAAACATGGACAGAGGATAGGTCACAGCACTAAAACATGGACAGAGGATAGGTCAAAGCACTAACACTATTAAATTTATCTGCAACTTTTGCCACCATTGATTACTCCGTTCTTCTAGATCGCCTCTCTGGTAGGTATGGCATATCTGGCACAGCACTGACTTGGATCCGCTCATTCTTAATAAATAGGTTTCAATCAATAAAAATAAGAAATTATTTATCAGAGGCAGTTCCTTTGTTTTGTGGTATTCCCCAAGGATCTGTTCTTGGTCCACTGCTGTTTACTCTATATACCACACCACTAAGCTCTCTTATTCACAGTCATAAATTAGACCTTCATTTATATGCAGATGACACCCACGTATACATACATTTATCTACAACAGACACTGGTCGTTCTCTTACACAGCTAGGTGACTGTCTCAGCGATATCTCCCGCTGGATGACAAACAATAAACTTAGGCTCAATGCCAACAAAACATGATTTCATCACAATAGGTATATCCAGACAACGCAGCAAACTTACTCGTTTCTTCCCTACGAACATCCTTAGTCATAGCATCACAGCATCAGACACTGTACGTAATCTTGGTGGTACAATTGATAGTGAATTTAATTCCTGGAAACATATTTATCTGACATGTCGCTCCGGCTTCTACCATATTCGTGACCTTCGCTGTATTCGTCGTTATATTACTCTTTCAGTCGCCAAAACCATTGCTACAGCATTCATTACGGCTTAATTACTGCAACTCTCTTCTTTATTATGTTGCATCTAAGGATATTCTAAATCTTCAGTGTGTTCAGAACTGCTTAGCTAGGTCTACTCGGTTTTCCCATTCTGTCCCACTCCTGAAATCTCTTCATTGGGTCCTTGTTCAATCTCGCATCATTTAATTATTATTATTATTGTTATTATTATTTAACCGAATCAACCTTCAAACATATTGTCTGCCCTAATTTGTATTAATATTTTCAGGATGATATATATGGGAACAAATACTACCGGTTAATTTACTGATTTATTATGTAAACTGGTAGAGACATTGACCCCGATTTAAAACAAAAACAAATGACTGGGGCTGTCTGTTTTTAGATTAATGTTCCTGAAATCAGTTTAATCAAAATATTGTTTTTCAGGAAAATTTACTACATAGTAGGTTATTTCTCTGTGGACTGATAGACAAGATATATTACCTC
This sequence comes from Paralvinella palmiformis, assembly GCA_025642065.1. Classification (NCBI taxonomy): domain Eukaryota; kingdom Metazoa; phylum Annelida; class Polychaeta; order Terebellida; family Alvinellidae; genus Paralvinella; species Paralvinella palmiformis. The sequence goes on along the minus strand of JAODUP010000195.1, from coordinate 671,551 downwards.
CAAGAGCTTGTTCTGATTTAGGCATTATAAGACCTGTCAAATAAATATTTTAAGTATAAATTCACTCAATTCATTTGTTCGAAATGGTATATCGAACCAATTCATCAATTTACTCTAGAGTACTACGGAGTTGTTTCATGTGGCGCATCTTGACTTTACTATCCGAGTGCATTGCATATAACAAATACAAGTGACTTTCCTTTATTAAAATACACAAATTATATATATTAATATCATTCGAATGTATTTATATAAACTACATGTTCCGTACACCCCAGAAAATGTCCCTCCAAAGATTGACTATTCTCATATTTAGTTTGCTTTCGGTTCGCTAGGTGGCTCTCATAAGCTTTCCACGTAGATTCCAATATGGCGAGCCAAACGATAGAAAGCTTAGAGCCGGTGATGAGAAATCTCGAGATAAATAACGAAAATGACAAAAATATGACCACAAAAATTGTCAATACATTCGATAAGAAATGGGGTTTACCACTGGATGAAATATATAAGTTAGCGCTACGCTTTTATAAAGGTAAGACCATAAAGTGATAAACTCAAATTTGCCAAAAAACGTGAATGACACTGTTACACTGTAAACAATTTCGAATTTTGTTCACCCTTTATATAATCCGATCGAACAGTTAGAACTATAAATTAGTAATATTTTGTAATTTTACAGTCTGAATCCGCTGTATGTATGCCAGAAAATCATGGTCGGCTGGAGTTTTCTCGATTCGGATTACGCTTTGCCTTATCACTGTCTTATGACTTACCAGAAAAAGATAATCCCTTAGTCTTAGATTCCCTGTAAAGTGACAGTAATGTTATACTAATCGCGAAATGTCAGTTCACAAAGTTTCTGTAACAATATAATGAAAATGTTTGTTATATAGACTTAGGTGGTACATAACTAGGTTTATTATAAACTAAATGGTGTCATTTATGATTTAAAGAAGATCTCTTAGTCTAGACTTAGTCTTAATTTTGTTTCTGTTGGAGGTTGATAAAGTTAATAGTCTAAACTGAAGGCATAGACAGAATGATGATGATTGGTGTTTTACTGCCACTTTTGTCAAAGATGAAACACCCTTCAGATATCTCCAAGCCAATATTCAAACTCAGGTGGTAGAGTGATCTGTGGCAATGTGCTACCAAATAGACCATGGAGGCACCACAAGCATAGACAGGAGAATTACTAGATCTATTGTTCAGCATAGTCGCTTTTTATATGATACTGGAAAGAAGCATATTAAAGATTTGATCAAATTATTTGTTTGTTTCGATAGATCTGCTAACAAAGTACTAGTTTACTACATCATTATCATAAGTAGCTGACCATACTGAATGACGCTCATGTCTCATCAGAATAACTGGTGTCATTTATCAAATCTTTGGACATTGATATCAAATAGTCCCTGAAGGCTTCTGTAGAAAATGTGTTACAAATTTGATCAAGAAAGTTGTTTTAATCATTAGTAGAGACAATTGATCCTGATGAGTGCTTTGACTTGTAGTTTAATTACTTTCGGACTAAATATTTGTTCAAGACATACATCTTTTTGAATCACAAACTTTCTGAATTTGTTTTACAGTCATTTTTTCTCTTATAAGGGGTTTGGCCAGTGCCCATTGTTTGTACATAAGTGTGTTTGTCTTATTATTTCTGAGAGGAGTCTAGCCTTGTCATATATTTTAAGTATGATCACGACCATACCTAAATAATGCAGTCATGTTGTCTTTATGTGTTAGATTTGAAAAGAAAAGTTTTTGATCAACTTGCCGAGCACATATTTATCACTGTATCTTGAACAGATTTGTGTATGACAGAAGTCTAGTCAAGTTATCATTAGGATATATTTATGACTGTTTGATAAAGCCTTATCATTTATGGTGTGATGATATTCTTACTGTCTATTTAATAATCAGTACAGTTGATAATGTTTTATAGACTAGTTTGTAAATTAATCTGACTGTTCTCACATGTCTAGTAAATCTTTATACGTGAATTTTAGATATTCTTAGGCCATCCTTTCCAATTACTCCTACCCATTGAGTTTACTATTGTGGCAGCTACGTGTTACAGATGTACACTGTAACTAAAATTATTTGAATATCGCCCAAACTTATTCCTTGCTGTCCTCACTCAGACCTCCAGCTGATGCCAGTGTCATGTTACATGTGCCACCACTATGCAAGCTGGTGAAATATCAATATTATAACACTTTATCTGACAGTTCCAATGAATTATAGGTGTTTGACAGCCCAATGGATAGAGTGCTGCAAACCTCCAGACTGTGGGTTTGAATCTTGTTTACACCTGTGCTTGGAAAATTGTTTTCCCTGTGGAGTTGCCCTCTGTCTTATGTGACCTTCCCAAGACTAAACAACTTTTTATATAATAATTATGTATATATTTTCTTTTCATGCAGAGAAAGATGGCACTAAAGCAGTACAGCTGTCTTATAAAGATCGTATCAAGCTTGTAGCATACACTAAGCAAGTTCTCTATGGTAAATATCGGACTGACGTGTCACCAGAAGTTGGCTTTCTTGATGTTGTTGGAAATGATAGAAGGTAAACTATATTAGTACATCTCCATTAGAAAAGACTTGAGGTTTGATTTTGGTGTTTCTACTGTTTGTCGCCAGAAGCATTAATCCTTTTCATTAGACTTGTGTCTATATGGTGTTCTTTTTGTTTACACACAATAGACCGATTCCATTACCCCTGGTGTCACCATGTGGCTGAATTTCACACTACGGTCTCGGGTTAGAAGTCTAAGAATCACTGTGTTGCATGGTGCTTTACACATGTAGTGGCCGATAAATGTCTCGAACTGAATTTAGGCTATTTACAAACTATATTTGGATATTATTTGCAGTCAATTAAGAGGTATATGATCTCCTGATCATAATTTTGCATTTAATATTAATGACATAGACTTAATACAATAGATATATGCCACTAAACTAAGTAACATTTAGTGCAATTTGCATCGTCTGGCCTGTCTAGTTCAAACTTATTTTTTGTAGAACCTTTGCTATCAGACATGACAATGTGAATGGATAAAATCAATGATCACATAGCTTATAATTCAATGGGTGATTCCTATTACTGTAACATTGGTATTTATGCATGATATCTTGTATTAAAAGTGAACTGTTTTATTTTCATGCAATGTTTACTACATGTAATTTGTAATGGTCAAGGGTGTTAATACTCTAATGGAATAAAAATTATTTAATAATATGCAGGTGATAATATATATATAATTAGTTTCCAGATACAAGTAAAATTAATATTTCTAAAACTCTACAATAAATATTTAAAAATCTTCATTAAAATTAATTTACATGCAGCTAAATGTTTAATTTTAAAATCATTTATCCATTGAAACCCATGCTAAAAATCTACAAGTCTACATGAATAAAGCAGGCTTAGTTGTGTCATTCATCTGGAAAAATTGGTCTGCTCAATCACTGAGTTATGTCCTGATAATTATTGTGTTAAATCCTTTGGAAAGACACAATCGTTCAGCTGAAATACTAGTCTCTATGTAATATGAAATAATTTGCTGGAAGATTTCCAGAATTTATCGTTTGTAAAAAGTTTCCATCCCCTATTAAAGTGGGCGCCATAGCTGTTTCTAACCTGAGATGGTAGTTGGTAACCGATGCAACGCATTTCGCCTGGATCGGTCTATTGCATGTTTTATGTGGTTGTTGTATTGTTCACTAGGTGGCAGCACTGATGTATCAGTAAGAGATTTGCCAATGCTGCCCTCTGCTTTCAACATAGTCAGTTATTTTATTGAGTTGTTTCATATTTTACAATGCAGTGAACAGCATTTATAAACACATTCTCGGGTGAAATCATATTTTAAAACAATGTTCCTCAAATTGCTTTGCTATAAACTAAATGTTAATACTGTAACACAGTCAGTTTGTCCATATAGGGATTTATTTACTAAGCGTATATTATTGTTGTCTGCTACTCAGAGCCAGAAGACATAATTTGAAAGGGAATAGTTTTAATGTTGTTTATTAGGATTTCACAATTCTAATTTATTATAAATTTATTTTCCCATTTTCTGGATCAGTTTCACTGTTAACTGTTTTGTTCTATTTTATTTCATAGTACAAACCTCAGTGAGTGGTAAGTACTGTATATCGGTATGACTAGTGTTTTGTTGTTGTGTACTTTTCAAATTATGTCTTCTTGGTTCTGGTATGATATATCGTCATTATTTGTTGTATACATTGATGAAAAAATAAGATTTCACCATATGCTGTTTATCCTTCGTGGGCATTCTTTACTCTTTCAGTTTTTGTAACCTTGTCTTGCATTTTCATATATCAACTATTCTAGAATGAAAATATTTTTTATAAATATTTTGGTGTCTGTTGTTTACAATAAATACTTGGGTATCTTGGTCATTTGTGTTGGCCTGGGATCTGTTAGAAGTAGAACATAAAAAATTTCTATCTCTAAATATAACTGGGCAAACAGTATTATAGGCCTTTGGATTACAAATTTCACGGGAAACACATTTTGTCCTGTGCACTATGGTCATGTGAACCAATAAGAAACTGTTGTTTAGGTTCTGTAAAAACAAGTCTTACAAACTAATTTTTAACATAATAGGCTGTATCGTACAACAATGAATACGGATTTTGGTCTGTCACAGTTGCCCATTCTTCACTGACAAAACGCTTTCTAACTGTTTTAGTGGAAAGCGATTCAGACTATTTCCTTTTAGATATGGTTGCCATAATATAAAACAGTTCAGTCGAATTTAATTGGAACCCTGATTCAGGCTTGCCAGAACTCAAGTGTTGGGTGAACATATATAGTCATTATAAACTGAAATGGTTTTCGTGTGTATTTAGTTGCTGGTGTAGTAAGCCTATAGGATGTTGGCTATGATAAAGCTGGTTGTTCATATGCTGCATTGTTATTTTGTTGAGATGAGATTTGGCACAGAAGAAAACCATTACATTATCATTTCCTTTCAAGCACATTAATGTATCATCCATACCCCCATATCACTATCACCAAATGTAATTTCCTCAATATTTTCCTTGTGTATACATACACATATTGATGGTCTGGTTGGATGTTGTTCACGTATGTCTCCTGAACACATAACTTTGTAGGATTAAAATGTGTCACGTGTGCTGACTGAAATGTACACTACTCTGTGATTACTATTGATCTTTGATAATAACCATCCTAACTCTTCTTCCACCAAATGGTCATTTTGCAGTTTAATAAGATGTAAAAAGTGGAAATGTCAGCAATAAATGGGTTGTGTCGGGTACAGAATTACCCACAGACGACAGTCCAGTTTCATGTCACAGTTGCTAGCAGGATTTTCATCTGCCATGGACTCCAGACACGTGCTTATTTCATCCTTCATTGTGAGGGTTATTTCGTGAGACGGTCTAATTTTCCATTGGAGGTACCCCTCAGTTTATATGTGTCCTAGGTGTGACCAATGAGGTTAAATAAAAATCGTCCACTCCCTCTGTGCTAAATGTTGGCTTGTGAGTTGTGTCAGACTCGGTAACTTGATGTGTGAATTTCTGTAATTTTGATCACAAACATATCCCTTGACTTACACGTAGGAGGCATCTTATAGTTATAATCAGTAGCAGCTCTATTAAGACTAATTAGTCTGTGATTAGCCCCAGCTGTGCATCTTGTATAGTATCATCCCACTACACAGATGCACAAGGCTTCCTGGTGCTACCTGAGGATAATTGGAAAATGTGGTTTCCCTGTCAGTAATTAAGAACACAGCTGATATGACATATTGGTTTTGATAGAATGTTGTCATCATATGCAATTCAGTCTAATTAAGTATCAGTTTAGTGATTACGTATCACAGCTTGATTTTCTAGTGTTAATGATTATTAGCTGTGCAGCATCCTTAACTTAATGACCTTCTAGTTCTGTCATGTTTGTAATGTTGGTGGTCCTGACCATTGAATCCCACCTGCTAGCTGGAGATTTGTAGATCTGTACTTAGACAAATATCATCTTTATTTTAAACAATAAAATTTGTATTTATCTATGTTGTATCACATTATGTATTTTTTTATTTGATCATCCTCAGATTACTTTGATACTATTAGAGATATCATTAGTAAATATATTTTATACAGAAATATTTCCTACCCTTACTATTTGTAAGAATCTGTATGCCAATTAGTAGTATACATTTTTTATAGATAAATATGCTCTGTGCTACATGATACCATGCTCTGTAACAACTTAGTGAGTAATACATGTATCAACATCACATAGTATTTAATCTTATACTCTGTGGTGCCTTAGCACTATCATTCTATAATGTGTGGTTTGGGGATTATGTTTATTGCCATAAATCATGTATAGTGCTATCTAATTCATGTCCACTTACCTGATTACACAATCGACTTGTTTAATGTGATTTTGTTATACGGTCATCATCTGGTTTGGTCATTATTCATTTAATAGTAGAAGACTTGTCTGTTGGTGTATGAAATACCAAGTAGTAATAGAGAACTTTACACACAGAGAATCACTGATCCTAAATGCAACATGTAGGTGTTACATCATAGGATTGTCTTCATATCAAATTTTCCTGTCTGTTGAAGGGGTTCTGGTTTCAGTATTTTTTAAACTTTGTTTACATTTATTGTGTAACCATGATAATCGAATAAACAGACCTGTAGACAGGAAGCCATATTTTGACAAAGAGAATTTGAGTATTCTGTCAAATACAGCTTTGTGTATTTTTTTAGAGGATTGCCAGAGTGCCGGTAGAACTGCCTAATAAGTAACGTCACAGTTTGACATATGTTCAAAGAGAATTGGAGTATTCTGTCCAATAATACTTTATTTATTTTTGAGAGTATGGATATAACTACCTACTATAAGTGAGTGCTTCCCACAGTGTTATCAGCAATGGAGCTGTTTTGGAATGGGTACCCTTCAACTTTGCCCCTCTGCCATGCATCTCACAACGTGATCGCAGTGAAGCTGTTTTGAGCTGGGCACCCTTCAATCATTACCCCTCTGCCATACATCCCGCAGTGTGTCTAGCTGATTGAGTCTGTGTACGTGTCATCCTTGCCCCTCTGCCATACATGCCACAGTGTATCTAGCTGTTTGAGTCTGTGTACCTGTCATCCTTGCCCCTCTGCCATACACCCCAAAGTGTGACCAGCAGTTAAACTGTTTTGGGCAGAGGGGCAATGATGAAAGGTGTTTCATTATTGCCCCTCTGCCATACATCCCACAGTGTGATCAGCATTGAAGCTGTTTTTGAATTGGTATGATAAAATTATGAGTCATTCTGTCTAGGCCATTTTACACCTGAAGAGAGAAATGGTTTCTAAGCTGTTATGATAATTTCATTTGATTTCTTTTAATTAAAATGCACATAAACTCTAGCGGTCAAGAGACTCATAAGGATTTTGCACGCCAGAAATGAAGTTGGAACCTTGTTGTCCCTTATTTCTGACCATAGGTTATGAAATGAAAAAATATCAGAAATAGTTTCAGGTGTGCATATTGATAAAAAATCTTGGAATAGTTGTGTAAAAACATTTTTTTTCAAACTATGTCGACCTGCTCAAAGACGTCAATGGCGCGATAACGTACTTTGTCTATGATTGAATGGACTTATCAGTGATGTGATGCATGTTGTTAGGATATTTAATGTACTATTTGTGAAGTCCATCTCGTTAATCAGCATTGGGACCAACAGTCACAAATTAGTTAACTCTGTGTGGGGTCTATTACAACAACTATAATAATATTTATCACTGAAGGTCTGCTGGTGCTTAATGGCTGTCTGTCACGTCATTGCTTCATCCATGGTCATAAGTTCTATAATTTTAGAAAAGATTTCTTCATTTAGTGTTTTGGTGACCTCACAGCACTGTCAGCAGACATTGTATACTGTCCTACTCTAGCACTTACCCTGTCACGGATGTAGGAAGTTGTTCACTGTTTAGTCTTCGTACAAACTCTAATTGTGTCACCGATAATGTATACATTTAGCAACTTGTTAGCCATAGGTAATCGGCAATGTGAGTTTTTACTGTCTGTAGGGGTCCTCTGTATTCTATAATTAATATACATGTAAATATTACAATGGGATTGTTATGCTGTAACCAAACAGTGGTACTAAGTATGATCACAGTTAGGTAGTAGTCACCTTTTGTGTATTCAAAAACAGACAAGGAACACTTAACTATTGCTAGTTAAATTACGTTTGGGTAATTATGGGAGTTGTGTTGATCGTTAAGCATTATGAATTTTTAGACATCAACAACAATTCAGTAGTTCATCTGGGACACATACATTGCTAATAATATGTCCAAAGCTTTCTGCTCTATGTTATTTACTAACATAAATTGTTCTTGCCTTGTTATCATATATCGTTATACTGTTGTATAGCAGTGTTGTTTAAATGTGGTTTATCATTCTTATTCCCACTGATCTAATTTATCATTCTTTGACTGTAATCAAAATGGGTGTAATATGCACCCATGCATATGTTATTTTATATATATATATATATATATATATATATGGAATGTTCTGATCTGCGTACCCTGTATTGACCAAGTGCTGACTTTAATTTGTGAGTGCTGCTAGTGTGTGGAGAAGTAACGGGTAATATTTTAAACTCTGGGAATCTCTCCACAGAACCCACTAGTAATATAAAGATATATCTTGCTTCTGTGTAGAAATCCTAGTTGTAACTAGTCAGATAATAATACCTGACAGAAGTACTTAATACATCATGGTCTCCATTGTCACAGAAGATCACCGGCTGAAGTTGGATAATGTATTAGATAACATTACCATCACTCTGTCTCGTATTCCAGCTTTATCTGGTGAGGATTGAAGCTGATTCAGGCTACCCGGAGTATTACTTCACGTTGGGCTGGCATTCAGAGCAGGTTGCCATGTTTATGGCGTAGTTGAAAGTGTAATATTAATAATATTTCTAATCCCCAATCTCAGTACTTGCTGGCTGGTGGGTTTTTGATGACCTTTGGTATATACTGTCTGTTATTGGTTTTCTGTCAGAACGCTGTTGCTGATATCCGTCATGTCTACTGTTAGAGACACATATCTGCGGAGACGGTAGGCGATATTTATTCATGACATCCTTAGACATCGTCCCATATCCTGATATGGCTAGACCAGTAAACGTCATCAGCTATCCCGGCTTCTCGCTGATCCACCTCTCTCTCGCGTTGATTAGAACTAGTAGCGTGGCTCCACCGCCACTGATGACACTATTCCATTAACGTTATTGAAGTAAACACACATAGAACAGTCGCTCTACGTTTGTGAGAAGATTTAGCTATCTGCTGTCAGGAATAGTGTTGGTTGGCGGCAGTAACTGAAAGGATTGCTACCAAATTCACGAGATGTTTGTTTTGAAATCTTAACATATTGTGTTGGCAATTGTCGGGTGGACAACTGACATTTTCTATAGGAACCGAGTGGTACTAGTTAGGTAGTCGATGGCAGGGGTGAGTGAACCGCATTTTACTTCACAATATGTTCCAAGTATGGAAATAGTGAATTTATTATTCGCTGTCCTCTGAAACACAATTTTGTGTGTGTTCTCTGTGTGAATTTTATTATGTAACACCATTAAAATATATAGTTTCAGTAATTAAAATATCTGTAGATTAATATGCCAAACATTTAGGACGTGTTGATTATTATACTTGTGTTACTTAACTGAACAATTGAATGAGTGCCTTATTTAAATAACACTATATACACTATTATTATTTATGTTCTGTGTGTACTGATTCTAAATGGTTTTTAGCTGATATGAGTTCATTATTAAATTCACATTACCTTTTTGGTAGTGGTAGTAGAAGTAGTAGATATAATTAAACAAAAAATTTGGTGTTGCTTATTTGCCTATGAATGAAACATACTCAATGGATTTTCTTTCAAAGTCAAATTATAGAGGAAAAAATATCCAATAATTTGCCTTGTGTTATTAAAACCTGAAGTGAAGTTTTGTTATTTACCAATTGAACATTAGTAATGAATTTTTTTTGGGGGGGGGGTGTATGTATATAAGAAAGCTCCCCCCTACCTGGAAAACTCTCCCAATGGAATATTATCCTTGAAACTAGAAATCAAGTGATTACTATTATTAAACACTCAATTCACTTTAAAAACAATACTTGCACCTTTCATCTATAAGTATAAATAATTCTTTTTGTGTTCTTGTAATCGCGTGATAAATGGAAAACCACACATTTTATTGCAGTCCATACACATTTTATCTATAAATTGCAATCCATCCTTTTTATGTTTTTGCAATTACCAGTAGTTGATAAAAGGAAAATCAGCACATTTGATCAAGAACTTCAGTCAACTTCATGTTGCAATTAGTACTTGGGAGTATATTTAGAATTGCAATTTATACCATAGAGCTGAGAGGGTCATGAGTAGATTGAACCCCGGTTATAATTGCAATCTTAAAATTCCAATTAATGCAATAAGGCTGAGTAGATTGTTTAAAGAAATTAGGCAACAAATATTTTTAAGAACCTGATTAGTGGCTTCCGGAGTCAATGATCTCCTCTGGAGTTTGCAGAGGATTGGTGGCTATTTTACAGAATATAAAAGCGCTAGAATAACAAACATCATCCGTGATTTCAACAACCGACACACCTTCGATTATTTGTGCACCATCGCCCACAACATTAACTTCTAACGAAGTTAAATATCGACAGGACTTTGTAGTGTGGAACAGTTCGAGATTTGATTATCAACAGTAGACATATGTATTATTAGATTTCATGCAGAGTGGTTTGAAATTTTCATGTGTATAAATAAACATGTATCAGTGGTAATCACTCTGATTTCTACCTTATATGTTTGATGGGGGGATTCCTGTTCCCTATATATATATATAGATATATATATATCGTATGGTCTTGCATATGGTAATTTTTTTAAACCAACTATCATATGTTTTATATATATATATATAAACATGTGTGTGAGACAGAGAGAGATTCACTCTAAGTCTAATAACTTAACTAAAACATGATTACTATTACTAACATTGAGTGTACCTAAGTCAGTAATGTAAATAGCAGCCTAACATGACTAATAACTCAGAATATCTTAAATCAGAATTACCATGCTTATGTCCACTTTATGTGGGTTATAATCAGGATCAGTTAATGTGATATTACAGTATTTTGTCCCATCCACTGTAGATACTTAGGAGAGACCATCATCTTGATGGAACTGCGCATAATAAATATGTTGATCAGAACTTGTTATTCTCAGATTATGGGTCACAATAGTTGATGGACTGTTAAAATGCATTGTAGTAAATGGATGTTTTAGGATTACTGTTGACAATTTTTATTATAGAAAATATTGCGAGATTTAATCTAGTTTGATTCTTACAATACCAAGCACAAATGCTCAGTGATTAGTTTATGTGAAATATTGGCCATTTGCAGGAATCAGGTGATGAAAAACATTAACAAATGGATACAACATTGTTATTTTATCTAATGGGATTCTGTATTTCTTTTTTGTTTTACTTCAAGTGCATACTTTATATGGTATGCACATGGATTGTGTTTTTAACTATTGTTATCTTCAACAACTATCACAGTCGTGCATAGAATAATTAATTATAACATGCATCTACTAAACACTGATATCAAATTAGCAGTTCTTTTAGAATGACCTCTGAACGGTCAGGTTCTAAAATACTGCTGTCTAAAATGGAAGTATTGATTTTATTTAACCCAGAAAGAGCACATTACAGAGAAGATATAAATGTCACTATCTTTTGTTAAGCAGGATGTGTAATTATACCTCACAATAAATAGTTGCGTTTTTTCTCTTTGTATGCTTTAGTACACCTGAAGTCACATGCTGGTACCAACTACAAAGCATGTACACTTACCGGTACTATATATATATGAGCCCTGTAACTGGATACTATTTTTAGTCTTAAGCATTAAGAGAAATATTGAATTTATAAGATCCCAGTGATTTTCCATAATCACCTGGGAAGTTACTTTGTCATAGATACAATAAAATAATGATCATGATACTTCTATAGGGGGTGTAACTGTGACATTCAAAATGGTTTGGGATGATTCAGCTGATAAGCTTATATTAGCAAATATACCAGATTTGCTTAATATGGTCAAATATGTCATGTCTATACCAGCCTGATAGTAATATGTTGCTGCCATGGATACAATGAATTTCATCTTTGGTAATACAAAAGGAGGTTTGGATATGACCATCAATTTTTAATTACCTGCTATAGTAATTTGTATATTTATACTTGGTTAAATAATCTTGACTTAGAAATTTGAAGCAATAAGCACATTTGCTACTTATATATGAATACAAGATGTGGCTGTTTCTGTACATCACTTTGTGAATAAAATGATACTTATCTCGGAGATCAGATTAGTATCAGATCAGACCTCAAGACAATCAGGTCTGTCAGTGTATCTTAGCAACAAATTGTTCTGCTGTCTTGCCGGTAAAACAGTTGCATCAGCGCCATAACTATTGACTAATTTTGGTGCAAAACCAAATGCACTACAAAAATGACCTTGCCCTGAAATCTGTCATTTAATCAAATTTTAAATCAAGTTAGATGCTTTGTAATTTATTGTAACAAAGGGTTATTATAAATATCTACCGATTAAGAATGTTACACTGAATGTAAACAAAGTCATAACAAATATTGTTTAGTTTTTTTTAAACAAAAGGTATACAGCCAGCACTCAGTTTCTAATGACTACAGTTACTGTATAATTATATTGTATGAATAAGCAAATTACTTGATCAAATGATACTTTTATCTTGTATTTTTATATAATTGGATATGTCATCGTGTTATATAGTTGTTTTTCTTTTAAAGTAATTACATATGTTGTGTATGTTTAGTGGTTTTGTTTTAGCAAATAGTAGAATTTGATAGATCATTTTACAGTAAACAAGTAATGAAATCTTTATTGAAATGTCTACCGTAAACAGATAATGGAATATTTGCAGACATGTTTACAGCATTAATGTGTAGATGATTATGTAAAATTCTCTATGATGTGTTGTATATATATATATATATATATATATATATATATATATAATACACTTAATCAACAACCTTACCCATCTAGACCACAAATTATCACACGGATGAGATTTAATTACCATATTTAGTAAAATTTCCATATTGTAGCTTTTTGTGACTAATACCAGTGTCATTATTCTCCTTATTACAGGCAAGCTTGGATGTCTCTTGGTGACATATCTAGAAGTGAAGCCATGTCTGAATTTATCAAGTACCTAGACCAGCTCTGTCCATTGTTTCTGCCTTATGTTGATGCACACAAAGCAGAGAAAGAAGAACAGTTACAAAAACAGTAAGTAGCATCTCCTTTATTAGCAGTATTCATCAACAATATTCCGTTGACACACAAAAAACCTTGTCCACATGAGCTTTCTAGCTTCAATGCGACAGAGATTATTGCCATTTCAGTTTACATGTAAAATCGTTGTTTATTGTGCAACCCAATACTTTAACCGTCCATGATTGATTATGGGTGCCTCCGTGGTCTAGCGGTAGCATGTTGGACCACAAATCACTACCACCTGGGTTCAAATCTCAGAGTGGGCATATCTGAAGGTTGCTTCATCTTTGACTTCACCTCATTACCTAAGTCGCTCCGCCCATTTAGCCTACCATGTGCACAAAAGTGGTCGTAACACAAATCATCATCATCCATGATTGATTAAATAGGAGAAGCAGATGAAATTTATTAATTTATTTGCCTCATTCGTTATTTTTGTCATCTTTGGAAGGATTTTCTTCAGAATGACCAATTTAAAAATTCATTAGGTTTTGTTGTCAATTTTTGTTAGTCAAACAAATTTAACTGCTTTGCAATTAATATGTGTCAGTAAGTCGTCAGTTTTGTTTTAGTAGATACAAACTTAACAGCTGCCCTCCATGCAGACTTTAAAGCTTGCTCCTCCTGAGGGCTACTTGATCTTCAGCCCATATAACTAAGAGTTTAGAATAAACGAATTTTGACAAGTCAACACATATAGCTTGCGATGTAACATTATGATAGTATTTGTAACTAGTATCATAACGTTTAGGTGCCGTCCATTCATATAACAAAAATTCGTTTAATTAAAATTCAAAACATTTTGGCAAAATTGACTGAGTGAATTGAACATTGCTAACATATTATCAGTTAAAATTGGAAATTTTAATTTGTTTGTTTGGTCTAGATGGGTAAGGTTGTTGATTAAGTGTATTATATATATATATATATATATACACACACACACATGGTTTGGAAGCCAGCCAGCAGATTTATGCTGAGTGGATCCCTTCCCCTATAGGTTTAGACATAGAGTCAGTACTAATCTACTGTGGCCCAATCAACTAAAGGGATGTTTCCCCTATAAATGATCTGTTTGTGCATTTAAACAGGCATTAAACATATCAAACGATTAGTACTAATGCTTGCAATATGAGATGATATGAAGATGCTCTCTCACCAATAAATGCACCAGTAATGTGATGTGTAAGTTGTATATTCCAACCTTAACTGCTAATGATGAATGAATGCAGTGACCTTTGCTGCTGATATAATGAGCTCCAGGGGAAGAATAATTACAAGATGAACATATCTGACGCATGCACTAGTTTGTGGTTTATCAAATGAAGTTAGTCGTATTGCACTTCTAGCTATTTAGATATATTTCTTACTCGGAATATGGATTAATTGATGGTCCTGTTGTTTTCATAGAGATTGAAAAATACAAAATTCTATTTTAGATATTATCACCAACAACACTTCCATTGTCAGTTATATTTTAAATACCCTTCTGTCGTGAATTTATGTTAGATGTTGAGATACTGTTAAATACATAGATAATATCATTTTTGATTATCTTAGCTACTTTAACAGTTCGAGATGTTCAGATCCAGTGACATCCAAATAAAAATAATTGAACAGTTTTAATGTACTGTAGTGCCAAAAGCTCGCCAAATAATTAATTTGCCAGTTCATACTTATTTCAGAAATCTTCAGTTTGAATAGAACCATTAAGTGGCACATTAAAGCTTATCACTATTTCCTTATTAATCTGTGAGTGTCACTTGTCAAAACAGATGCACTACACCAGAACTAGTTAGTCACTGATGAATAACTGATAGAAGTAAAGAAAAAAACTTCAACATATTGAAGCGACTTGTGGCATTATATTATGGACATTACAAAATATGAACTGGTGGCAGTTATAACATTATGCCTCAAACTGAGTCAAAGCTGTCAACTACCAGTTTATTATTAACTTTCTGTATCACCATAGATGGATCACTATCCATTGTTTGACCTCTTTTTATGGGGCATGACCAGTTGAACAGTCTTCTGGATCTTTGGATTGCACAAATTTACATGGGTGAACATTTCAAACACGTTTCAGATGTCTGTTCTGTGTTCATTTACAGTGAAAAATAAACCTGCACTATGATTTTAAGATTTAAACAAATTTGGTTTATGTTGCCTACGGAAGATGGATGGCATTTTTCACCAATCAGCGGACTGGGATCAAGTAACTGGCACATGATTGACATTATTATGTGTTGGGTGCAATGAAGCATTTAAATTTTCATGAGGATTTTAAATAGATGTTATTATTTTGTACTAAGGTCTGTTCTACTTTTCTGATTGATCTCTGTCAGTTACTAGTTGTCCATAATGGACTGTTGATTAAAGAATAATGCTTATCTATACTGAATGAGTACCTTGGCACCATATGTTCTTGCCATCAGGTGGCAGCACTGTTTACCTTCTGCTAGAATCAGTCAGTTGTAAACTCACTAGATTACATCACTGTAGAGACCAACATGAATGGGTTTTTATAGCTTAGCCATCCTACCATATAATACAATGCAGCAGCTGTTTCAGTAAAGTTTATAATCTTGTTGTGTGTGTGTGTGTGTGTCAATAGTTTGTTGTCATAGTAATTCCGGGGAGTTCGTGTTTCGACACTCATACCAAGCATGAAAGATTATCCTCATCAATGTGAAAATATGACTCATATTTCACTGATGATGAATGGAGATCCTTAGTATGGCAAATTATTCCATCTGAATTGTAATTTGGAAACAGGATGATTGTTTAACACATACTAGTAACGTTCTGAGGGAGCATTACAACTCTTTTTCTAAATACACCAAAAACACTTACCACCAAAATGTGTCAGGTTCACTAAATGACAGTAAGTGATGTAGTAAAACTGCAGAGTAGTCAAATGTCAATATCATGACATAGGTTATGTCATGATATTGTCACATAGGTTATGACTACGTTATGATACTATGTAATATGACTACGGTATGATAGTGGATGATTGTGATAAGTTTATGACAAAACTAAAATGCCTATTCATTCAAAACTAGTCCACATCTCTGCTCATCATGTCTTTATATACTGATGAGCAAATGTGTTAAAACAATTATTCAAAAATTCCTTTATTAACCTAAAATATTTTTATGTGAAAATACTTACACTTAGCTCTGTGAGGATTCTCGAGAACAGGGTTTTCAAAACATTTACCTTTCCAAAAATATAGAATCAAATGAAGCAAAGATATCGAGCCATCAAACCCATTATTATACGCTCGGAAAGAATTCCGAACCCATCTTCTGAAACAATATGCCAGAAATGTTACCTTTAACATTATATATCGCCATTGCTTCCCTAATGTGCTAATAAATTAACAATTGTTGTTACTTTGTGTTAAACAGCTGAGGGTGTATATTTTGATGTGTATTCTGCTTTTCTCTATCATGAATGTATAGAATAAACTATGTAAGTTATTTTACTTGGGAACAACTCGGTTCTCTGTGCCTCAAAACTATCTCCAACATTGACATATTCTGTTTATTTTAAATATTTATAAAAGGGGTGCTGGAAGGTGACCCTATGGTCAAGCATCTCCTGCAGCATACTTAAGGATGTAGTCATTATTTGGTTCAATTGTATATGTTGTGGACCACAACTTGTGGTATGCTGAAAATAAATTCTTTGGCTTTACTTAGAAGTGTCACATTGAAATTCTAGACTGTCTACAAAATATGACCATCTGTTAGTGCTTTTATGGAAAACCTGGAAAATAACAAATTCATTTTCTAGATGCTGGAAATGTCCTTGAATTTGACAAAATCACAAGCCATGTGAATAAATATTATGCCTGTTGAAGAAATCTTTGATTGTAGACGAAAAAGAGTATCAGAGTATCAGTACATAACTTGATTTATTACCTTTAAATCTTGTATACTTTGTCCTGGAAATGGAAATTTTGTCCTGCAAATGTCCTTGAAAATAATATTTCCTGTGCTGTGGGAACCATGATTAAGTTTGTTAACTATCATTTAGTTATCTTTTTTAAAAGAAAATTTAAACATCTTTGTTAACTAGAAGCATTGTGTGATACAATTTGGCCATTATGCAAAAATTAATCTATTATTGTCAATATCACAATTTCATTGTTGTGAATTTAAACCTGACTTTAGACAAAAACTCAACTATATGCTCAGCTGCTTTATTTAGTATCTTTACCTGACATATTACAGCTTCTTCAGACACTTTGAAACAAGCCAAACACAAGTTATCAAACAAATGAGATCACACTGGTTTCACTAATCAAGTCATACTTAGTTCCCAGAACATGATGTTTCCACGGACCCGTGTCTTATTTTTGTCCTGTTAACTGTCAGTTATAGACCGCTGCTGGTCTATTTGTCAGTTTCTGACATTCAGGCCGCGATGAAGTGCTGAAATAGAGTTAGGTATGTCCTGAACAAGATGTCATATTTTTATCACTGTTTAGAAAATCTGGTGTTAAGTGTCTTGAGGCCAATTCGAGGGCTGTAACAGGAAGGAAGAGACTGTTAGTCAAAGAGCTACTTCATTCTTCTTTTTCTATCCAGAATTTGATTTGTTATTCTTTCAGTGGAATTAGATTTATTAGTTTTATTATAATGTAATTTTGTTGGTTAGGTTCAATGGGAGGACATTGATTTCAGGCCAGTTGTGACTATATGTTGTTGTTGTGTCTGTCAGCAACATTAAGGAAGCCATTATTTGGTGCCTCATTTTCTGCAGGTATGTGTGTGTGTGTGTGTGTGTGCGCGCGTGCATATGACGTGTGGTAACAATTTTAATTATATGTCATATGGTTATCTTTATTTATAATCAATACCAAATATTTGCATAACTGAGAGGTGTCTTATATTTTTTAGATAGTGCACTAGAAAGGTATCAGAAAATTTGTGAAGTGAATAATCACATATTAAATTGTTTATATTCTTTGTGTAATAAAGGAAGACATTGTTCTTGATAGGATGTGAGCGGCCTCTTCTCAAAGGCCACAGTATTATATTCACAAGGGAGATGGGTATAAAAGTAAATCGTTCTGGAAAAGTGCTACGCCTCAAATGTCAAGAGACCAGTAAGCTTTAGAGTGATTGATTTGTAGTAGAGACAAAATAGGCAATAGATCACTGGAGAATCTGTCCTCAGTCATCAAGTATTCAAAAACTGCTCAATCGACTTGTGTATATTGGTTTGTGGTTATTGCTGTCTGAGAACAGATGGTCTTAAAGTTAAAAAAACTTTCATCAGATATGTTTGAATGTATTTTAAGTAAACTATGTTTAGGTGAATGAGTGCTGGTATTATGGTGTGTGTGTGTGTGTGTGTGTGTGTGTGTGTGTGTGTGTGTGTGATAGATGGCTTTAAGGCCTTATTTCTGTAAGTAGGAATCATACTCAATATTAGTTGGCAACGAAACTAATGCATATCTAATGCATCTTCGCAGCTGTTATCTATCGGCCATGTTGACTAACTGACACAGTAATATAAAAGTTGGTCACCTATTAGTATTACAGGCTTGAATATGTTCGGAAAATCTGAGTGGCTTTGGATGTGGAAAAGAAACTCAATTAGGATGCTGAAAGCCTCAGATTGAGGGTTGTTCTTTAGCCTAAAGGTGCGACGGATGTGACCCATTTGAAAGCTTACGGCAGGCCTGACTACGCCAGCGTCATTGTCACTGTGTGAGAGTACGATTATTTGTTGGAGGGCCGAGTGTGTAGTCTCATGTTTGAGAGTTACCAAGCACTATGTCATTATGGCCAGATAGACAGAAGGCATGTCTAAATAGCCGTAAATAATCATACTCTAGGAGGTGTTACGGTGATGTGATGTCGGATGTGTGTTGATGATGTGAGATATGTGTTGATGATGTTGGGAGGTACTGAGTGACGATGTTTGAGGTATAGTGAAAGGTGATGATGAATCACACAGCTGGTAATAATAGATCAAATAAACAAAATCTAAGCAACATCTGGATTTTAATATATATATATTATATAAAATAATTTTATGGAATCCATTTGATGGCTGCTTTAACTGACATTGTACCGTCATTGTCTCAGAGTATTTCACACTGTGACATGTGGCTGACTATACCCACATAGAGTAACAACAACTAGACTAACCAGACAGTGTTCCGTGCATCCGTCATCGTCATCATCAGATCAAAGCTATTGATCATCTCCAGCTGTCAGTGTGGTTTAATATTGTATATTGACGGTTTACCTGATACAGGTCTGTTGATTAGATGCCGAACAGAACCAGTTCAGGGACAGTTCCCCTCTGCCCCTCTCTCTCACTCTCTCTCTAACTCTTTAAACTTACTGATGGTGATTTATCTTGCCACAGCTTTGCCCTGTTGAATGGATGTTTGGAGAACATAGTATGGAACAATTTAAACTGGCCAGGGCTTTGTTCGGCTTAGCTGAGCCCTGTTCCTCACAGTTGCACTTACCAGACCTGGTGACATTTACCATTGATTGTATACAGACCACGTGTATTGTCTAACGTCTGGCTGTATGGATCAGCGAAACTACAACGTGATGGGAGAGCCGGAGTGTTTTTAGCACTTGATTGCAATCCATTCAGATATCAGTAATATTATATTAATTAGCTTTTTGATACTTTCCTCGGATAACACACAACGGAGTAGATCTATGTTTGGAATCACCCTGGACACTTTGTATATTTAACAAAGTGTATATCATTGCAGGATGGGTAACAGGAATGTCACTTCGAGTTCCAGGTAATGTGCTAATAAGTTTTCTTGTGCTTATACTTGGTTCTTCATCTAGTTTCCTTATAGTAGCATCTTGACTAGAATTTATTCATATCACAGCCATTAAATGATTAATGCTGTGGGATTGTCAAAGTAACGGAACACATTTTGATGATGTCAAAAATAAGCTGGTCCATTTCGACTTGAAATGTCTTTAATTTGTGTTCTTTGTGTGTATAGATATTTTAAAAACAAAGCCTTGGTTTTTCAGACACCAGCCCAGCCCACATTATATCTTAAAACAGAATTTTCATAATGTCCAAAATGGTTTCAGACAGTTTTTAACTTCAAAAAGTAATTTTCTATAGGTGTTCCTATCAAAATCTGGTTTTTAGCCATGCAAAACCCAACCCTGATTTCAAAGGAAGTATTTTCTAAAGGAATGATTTTTTCTCAGCAGGTTGAATGTTTCCATGTGAAATATAAATTTATTTCGTTTTGGAATAAATAATTTTTTGACATAGAGTAGATAGATATATATAGATAAATTTGTTCTCAGTAATGTTTAGTAATGTTGTACAATACAAATGGTATAGAATATACATTAAATTTATATCTGTCAGCTCAGAAAATGCTTAAAATGAATATAGGGCATCAGCAGGTAAAAAGTTTGGTTTTTGCATTCAAATTTTGTGAACAAACTCACTTTACTAACAGTAACAATGTTTGGTTAACTGAAATGATCTAAAAACTGTTGCTATGTCTTATGTTTTAGGTGGTATATAAGTTCTTAAATAGATGGAACGGTCTGTTTCTTATAGAGTAGCCTCAGTTGGCCTCATATTCCCAGTAAAACTAATGTTCATCATCAGTGTACAAGTCACTGAAACATCAGAATGATTGTAATCATTAACTGACTTCCTTTACTGATTATATTACTTAATATCCTATATATATGTATTGTCACCATACATGATGATGTGTTTAAATTTTGCCAATAAACAATAAAATAAAAACTCATACAAATAACAAAACTCAATTATATCCAATACTTTTCTCTGTAGTCTCATTCGCAAATGAAGATGTCTTCTTATTATTTTACTCTACAAGATGTAAAAGATGTTTACTGGTTTTTTTACAATAAGAGTTAAATAACTGAAGTGTAACATCATGAGAGCAATGATAAAGGTTATGTTAAACGGAATTTACTTCACCTATACTCATGTATGTTCATTCATCAACCATTAATATTTTGACCATAAATTTTAGTACGGTATGTTTTAATTTTTATACTTCAGTTTTAAAGTCATTAATATAGAATGAAACTTTGCGTCAATTTTATTACCTTAATAAAACAATTCTTTACTCCGAGATAATAGTGCAGTATCCAGTGTCTGCTAGAATAACTCTAGGTGTTGCAGATGGAATAGTCATACAATGTGCTTAATATATTAGAAAGTCATTCAAATCTATATTTAAAAAAAATTATAGCGCACTTAAGTATCAGTAGGTCATGGTGTTATAACCTGAATCCAGTCACTGCTCAAACTGAAAGGTCAGATCTCTGTGTCTAAATGTTGCTTGCTAAAATATCAATATTTTGACAATTTGTTACATCATCTGCTATTACACGTGGCATTGGCACTGGCATAGGTCGTGTAACACAGTATATGATTCAATTAGTCTGTGAGTACTGCCTGAGGTCATGTGGAGCATAGAGTTATTTAAGATTTATCTCCATTGGAACCCAATATCTGTGTACTCGTTTCATTTGCTGTTTAATAATTAATAATAATAATGTATATTTAATAAAGCGCCCTTACTAGCAGGAGCCATTCAAAGGCACTGTACAAATAATATGTAATATAATAATACCCCAAATAATGTCTGTAAAAACCCTGTAATGATTTAAAAGATAATAATTATTTATCTGTGAAAGCGACCTTAAATAGGTTTGTTTTTAGAAGAGACTTAAAATTTCCAAGAGACGACGCATTTCTAATATTTGCCGGCAACCTATTCCACAAAGTGGGGGCTGCAACACTAAACGCGCAATCACCATGTGACTTGAGCCGAGACACTGGCACTTGCAATAGCTAATTGTTCCCAAGTTACATGTCAAACCAAATCAAATTTTATTAATCATTGGAAAGAGATAACTCAGATTTTTTGTTTCTCATAACACAACTGGTCTGACAGATAAAATACTGCTGTTATGCATCATGAATCAATTATACATTTCTTCCATCTGTAGATTCATTATCTGTAGGATTGCAGGAATTTTTTCCTTAGTATTCTACCTCCTTTTCTGAACTGCGACTTAAAGGTTCCTGAAAATCTGTTGTTGTTATTGTGTTCTAAATTTCTCCTTAAAAGCCAAAAACGTTTTGTTTTTATTCCTTTCACTGTAGCTAATGTGGAGGTTAAGATGTGAAATTTTAATGTAGGGAAAAAAGACTGGCCAAACCTCCTTCCTGAAGTATATTAATTGTTAGGATGTTTAACAGCAAATTATACAGAGATGACTTGATCATTACTACATACAATGTTACAATATAAAAGTTCATCTTGTTTCCCTATGGTCAAAGCTTTAATCTCATGACTGTTTAAAATATGACACTGGTGCAAGATAATAGTTTATAATGTACATCTCATACATGTATGTCACATAATATTCACATTCTGAAACATTTGAGCCATAACTAACCTGAGATGGGCAACAGTATGTTGTCCTTATATCTGTTTGGTCAACATCTTAATATATTACTGTACTGGAATCAGCTTATAATTAATATGTGTTTAATACTTTAGTTTGAGTTTGACATCCTTCAAGAGTCAACTCCATTTGCAAGAAATGATCAAAAGTGTGTGTGTGTGTGTGTGTGTGTGTGAGCTTTATTTTGTACCCCTATGGCAACTTCGCCAGTACAAAAAGTCGTACATCAACCTAGTGTCAGAACACTTCTGATCGATAATGATGAATGAATGCTACATGCCAGGTTTTGTTACCTGCCTGGTAATTAGAAAATAAAATTAGTGTATTAGCTATTAATGGTATAGTGTTGGCACCTAGTTTTTGACTTCTTCCCTTTAGGTGTTTCTCATATTAGTCTGAATGTGTTATGGCATTTTTTTTTGTAAATTAGCCCGATACGCATTGTTTTACTGTAAATTCATTTCAGTTAGCTTTGAGCCAAACAGCGTAGTTTTACTGCCGAACAGTAGTATATCGCTGTTTTGGGTTAATAAATACTGTCATATCACATTGATATTAAGATTAAATTTCGTAGCTGATTAGCCGCTGTTGATGTTCACTAAGCAGGATGTAACTTTAAATGTATTCTTTCAAAATGGTATTTTTGATATTTTAGAATTATGGATAGTACTTTATAAAATTCTGTACTGGTACTTTAAGTGCAGGTAAAGGTTTATTTGATATACCTTATGATTAATATCAAAGTTAACCATCTGAGAGATGATGACCAATAACACCAATATTTTCATCACTATTATATTGTAACAAATTACATAATAGAATTACGTACTCTATGTAATTAATCACGAGTATATACTGTTAGGTGGTGTGTGTGTGTGTGTGTGTGTGTGTGATATTTGCTTCCTGTGCCTATTTTGATTCATCACTTGAAAACCTTGTTAGTTGTGTAATGAGCTTGTATAAAAAACATAGACAGTTAAAAGTTTTTCTTTGCAAATTACATGGATAAACAACTGAACTAAATAGCTTTTTATAAAATTCCAGGATAGCGGAAATTTTTTGCATATAAATAATGATTTGGGCATTGCTGATATTGACTGCATAGGTTTTGTATGTGTGTGCATGTGTAAAATATTAGTATTATAGTAGGTATTACTATTAACAACAGCTGTAAGTGACCGGGTCAGACTAATTAATCTAATCAGTCTGATAACTTCCTTTTATTTACAGGAAGGATGAAGAAGAACGTTTGAGGAGAGAAGAAGAGGAGAAGGAACGTATACAGGTGGAAGACGAAGTACGCAGAAGACAGGAAGATGACAGAACTAGACAGATGCAACAAGAGTAAGTCTCAATGGACATATAATAAAATAAATGGATTGTTATATTATTTTTTTAAACTGGCAAATAAAAACAAGTCAAATAAAAAAATCGTTTCTCAGCTGCCGTTTATATTATTACATTTTTTTCACCAGCAAAGAAAGGAAATTTAATTGCAGTCCGTTCATTTTCACTATCATTTCAAAGCTTAGAATTCCTTGGGGTGCATCTTTAATGGTTAATTAAAAAAAACTGTCTAAAACATTAAAACTCACTGATGACAGAATGTGGAAATGTTAATTAGCACTGTTCCTCAGCACAATAAACAGTGTAAATGTCTCTGCTGATAATATGCTACCTAAAGCAATCATGTTACCGATAACTTGTGTACAGCATGAAAATATTTGTTTAGTATTGAACTATTTCGGGCATGACTTGTCAGTCAGTAGAGTTTCATATTAGACTGGGAGGTTTCCGAATACAATTCCAAACTCAATCTGCTAAGGAAGAATGCTGGTAGGCAGTTTGAAATATACTCTTGTGAAACAGTGTGTACTCCTTGTGAAGTTGACACAAGTATCAGGTTAAAATATCCAAACACAAGATTGATACATCTCCAGAAGAACAGACCACAGGAAAATATATATTACTAATTTGAGATGCTGGATTGGAGCCATAAACCCTTTCATCTAACTTGCTTAGGGTATAGAAGAAGGACTGGCCATCAATTTGTTACTGTGGTACTGTTATCTGTGTGTGTGTGGGGGGGTTCTCTTCTTATCTTGGTATAGTTATTGATCTATCTAATCTCATTTAGTGAAGAACTATAAAGAATACATTTGCCTATCTATTCACCAGCTTGTTGGAATTGGATTATGCTTATGTGTCATGTAGTCTCCTCTCTCTCTCTCTCTCTCTGTCTCTATGGAGATATTGGTTATAACCTAGCCATCATTTTATATATTATTATGCTTCTGTGTTATAATTTATTGACAATATTTGATGATCAATAACTGTGG
The DNA here is from genome assembly GCA_025642065.1 of Paralvinella palmiformis. NCBI lineage: Eukaryota > Metazoa > Annelida > Polychaeta > Terebellida > Alvinellidae > Paralvinella > Paralvinella palmiformis. The sequence goes on along the minus strand of JAODUP010000195.1, from coordinate 646,288 downwards.
GTGGACTAGTTTATTATGTTATTATCACTCTAGTATAAACAGATATGCCCCTGTACAAAGTTTGGCTAATATCTGTAGATTTCAGTGTGACATTTATTTTAATTAGCTTTTCCGGGTTGCCTATGTCTGTCTATGGGTCAGCCCTCTCTCTCTCTCTCTCTCTCTCTCTCTCTCTGTGTGTGTGAAAACATCTGTCTGTAGTGTGCACATATCTCATTGGCTTCGGCTCAATCCCTCACCGTCTCAATCGGTGTCGCTCTGATAAACCATCTCATTACCAAGTTAATAGTTTGGTATGTTGTATTACCATATCCATGCATCACGTTCTGATGGCCAGTATGTTGACCGAGAGCTGGTCATCAATACTACTGATTCTCTACTTACTATGGCATCAGTATACTGCTAATGGTTGATGTGGTTCAGGTTCGTGTATATCAGTGGTAATGGCACATTTTGCTGGCCGTACTCTCTTAGTTATAGACAGCCTTAGGATTTGAAATAGTTCAAACTTTGTTGTATATTTTCAGAATGGCAATCCGTGCAGCCCTCAATCAGCAAACTGCTCTACAGTTTAAACAATATGCTGAACAACAGTGTCCTGGCAACAATGAACAGGTAATATCAGCCAGCAGTGTTATACATGTACAGAGGTTAATCTGATAGAACAGGGGTTAGAGAGATGCACTGCAATCCTCTAGGTTGTGGGATCGAATTTGGCTTATGAATGCATTTATGGGGTTTGTTTTCATGGGGAGTCGCCCCTATGTCCCAGGTATGACGAGCGCTAAAGGCTAAATCACTCAACTCAAAAACAACAAAGATTAATCTGACCATCTTATTGTTTTATTATATAGACTTTTGTAATAATTGTTGCAATTGATGTTTAAGAGCTTCACTCCCTGCTAGCCGGCCTCTAGCTTGGCACTGAAATTCTGACAGAAACACAAACAGAATTATGGATGATGGCCTACTTTAAACACTGGGCTCTGAGTGAGTAGAATGGTTGACCAGAATGTGAGACTTCCCTGGTTAAATCCATTAAACTGGTCATCTGGGTCATATATCAGAAACTGGTTAGACAAGGATGATAAGTGCATATTGTGTGCCTAAAAATGGTTCAGTCAAACACAAGAACACCCCACAGGGAGTTGGTGAAGGTACTGTGTTGTAGAACTCCGTCTACGGAGACGGAAATATTTCTCAATGGAACACCGCGATTCAATCTTATTTCATTGTGAACTCTGATCCAACACTTTACCTACCGAAAGTATTCAGCTTAAAACTGTGCTCACTGTCTATATATATATATATATATATATATATATATATATATATATATTATAGAGAGAGAGAGAGAGAGAGAGAGAGTGTGTGTGTGTGTGTGTGTGTGTGATCGCACTCAGGTAATGGTAGTATTAAAATAAAAAGTTGCAGCCATCAGCTGATGATCTATGAGAGGATGTTCTAGTTCTGGGAGATTTCCAGTTTTGATGTCATTATCCATGGTGATAGGTAGCCATACATGTAGCTCTGGCGTATATGGGATAATGGTAGTAAATACGGTGGTATATGTGATATATATACATAGCTGCTGCTATGTGGTGATCACTCTGAGATTTGCCACATCTTTAGCGTAAGACAAGGGAGGTGGCGGTGATGTCTCACCGCATTGTGCCACCCATTCGGGGGGGGGGGGGGTAGTTACACACACACCCTCTGTCTCTATGACTATTACATTTACATACAGACGCCAGATACTCTGAATTAGCTTATAATGCCGACCAAGAGTTGACATAACATCTCTTCATATTTGGACCAGGAGAAACTAACAACATTTACATAAACCTCTTTCATCTAACTATAAGCCACTGCTGGTGCCCAGGACCCAGTATTGATATAATATAATACTGCTACAGTAAGTAGCATTCACTTGTCCTTGTCTTTTTAATATACTATTTATCCGTCTGATTGCCTTTCTGGATGTAACACACAATTTAGGCCGTCTGTCTCTCTGTCTGGATCTTAACACACAATCGCAGGTGTCTGGATGCAGGATTCCTGTTTGAACGTCTGCTTGTTTACATAGTTACAGCAGTTTGCCGTGGTCCTGAATGGAGGATCTCTTTAAAGCACTGTACCGGCGCTGTTTCTCCGCCCACATGTCGGCCAATGGAAATACTCGGGGATAAATGAGACATGCTAAATGGACGGAGCTTGCGTCGGGACCAGTCTTCAGTTGATGTTGGGAGTGTTAGAGTATAGAGTGGAGAGTATTAACTGTCAGACACTGAAAGTGAACATCTACCGAGTGAGGACTGTGTGATATAATGTTGATGGGACGCTGAAGGACCTTACACAGAAGTTGGCGTATTATGTGGGAGAAGAGTTATTTTTGTTGTTGTTGCTGCTGTTGTTGTGTTACTGTCAGACTAGATGTAGTCAGTGTGTAAAGTATATTATGTGCTCTCTCTCTTTGTCTGGGTCATAATATGAACTATAATCTGCGTAATCTCTTTGTTAATGATGTGGAAAACGTTAACTTAAAATACACATTCCCATATAAGTCTGTATGGGGATATTACTGTTAGGCTCTAACTGACCAATCATATCATGTAATGATTATTTATTATTGTGTGCTGTGAGGTCAGAGTTATCAGAAATTGTCATGGTATCAGAAATAGCCCTTGTCTGGATGGAAGATGTACAACAGTCTAATGTTAATTGGCTTGATGAAGATGTATTTGTTGCCTATATTTATTGCAAATATTAGTTAATACAGAGATTTAAAAAATAATAATTACTGATATTTTCACACTGGTATTGGGTGACTCTGAAAAACCAAAACCTGATATGACAGGATCCGGAAGTGGGAATTATATGTTCTCTTCCATATTTTTTGAAAGATATGATTAAGAATACTGAGGTCAAAAGTCACAGGGCTCTCTTCACGAACTTTGTGTGTAAAATTGACCATTTTTATAAATATAACACAATATGATAGGCACAGAACACTTTCTAATGAACAGTATATTTGAGAAGTAGCATGTTGATATCCATAGGAAACGGATCAGTCCTCAGTAAACCATGGATTCATATTCTCCAATTCATATTGATCCTTTAAATTAATTGCTTAAGCAAATGTTGAATCAATTTCAGAGCAGTCACGGCTGCGATGGGGTTTAGTTTCAGTGAGAAGTGAACCCTACAGATAATATCGTTTATGTAAATTTATGGACTGATATGTGTTGATACATGTTGGTAGCAGTATATGTAGCTGTTCAGCATGGTGTTTGATAGACGTTTATTCTAAAATATTGGTAAAAATTCACAGAAATCTGATTTGATTGATCGAACAATAGAGTAAGCATAGAGAATGGTGATAGTGGTTTATTTATAAGAAGAACCTTGTGTGAAGACAATGTGTGATGGTATCACACTTAGCACTGTATATTAGTATATTAACACTTAATAATATCCGTCTTCCGCTCATATATATATATATATATATATATATATATATATATAGATAGATAGATAGATAGATCTTAATGAATAACATAGATGGCTAAAACTAATCAAAAGTATAATATGGGGCAGCTTGATGACTGGGTACAGTGTGTTGGGGGGGTGGGAAACTACACATGAACAAATATCCAGCTTAACGTATCCAAGCAGATATATCTATATTGTAATATAAACACTGATCGTAAATGTGTTTTTGACTATTGATTCTGTGTCGATGGTCACATATGTGTAGGTTATAAAATCACAGAGACGTTGTTTTGGTTTTATTATAGACCAATAGAGGTGTTTGTTTTAATAGCAGGCTGTCACCCAAAATAGAGGCCATGGTCAGACGGAATTTCATCCAGTTCAGCTATCTTTAAAACTCCATATAACTTTTTTAGTTTTATTTGTGGGGTTTATTTTCCCAGGCAGACCTTGCCCCTCGACTGTATGTCACAGCTGTGACACCAGCGCAAGGGTTAAATAACTCCAACTCATTATTTAATTTGTTTGATAAGATTGTAGTATATTTAATTATAACAGGCTTGATTTTTTTATGAATCTTTTCTGTTCAATGGCTGAAATTAAAATATTTCTTGTTCCTCTGTTCCACACGCTCTTTTGTATTCATTAGAAATACACTCTATACAATGTTGGTGAGGTAAAGCCAATATTTGGATCTTTTACTTATTCTAAGCCGCAGCAGTTTTCCACGCTTCATCATTTACATGCCTGGATCAATTACGTGAGTGATATTACTGATAATATGAAATACAGAATGTGATGTTTTGTTACGTAACAGATCGGTCTATGTACGTTGTGCACGTGATAATAGCTATGGCTGGCAAACATTATTAGCTTTATGTGACATATATATATATATATATATTATATATATATATATATATATATATATCACGTTAGCTATTACATTTGTGGTGTTTACGCTTGATAGTTGTCATATGTAGCAAACTGATGTTTTGTTGTCAGCATAATAAGTTATAAAATATTTAATACTGAGCTTGCTAGATGATTGCTTATTATGAAATGTTCCAAGTAGACAATGGTCGCTGGTTGTTTGGGGGACAAAAGGGCATCATTCACACGTCACAGCTTTTAGTTTTCCCACTGATTGGTCCATCCCGATCTCAGGCCATAAAGTGCATTAATCCGCCTATCTCTGCTTTAGTACTGACTAATATAACGCAGTATGCTTGAGGCAGTTTTTGCCTAATAAAGACAGGACGTGAATGTATGACCTGTGGCTGTTTAGGGTCAATCTCCTACTAAGGTAGACGTGGACTTCTCTCAGATCTAGATTTAGATGTATTCCTCAAGATATTTACAATTCCACGGATTAGGACTCCAATTGACGACACTACATCTGTTTCATCTGAACTGAATAAGAGCAGCGCCACCAGTTGTTGGAATTTATTTATGTAAATGAAAAGCTTACATGCCAATTAATGAGGATATGATGTGCTTAACCAGCGTCCTGGTTATCTACAGGACGAACATACTGAATACTGAATAGATTAGTGTTTTTGTTGGTATTTTTGTGATGATGGGGAACTGTTGTCACTTTTTAGAAGGCATAACTGAGTGAATCAAAGTTAGATAGTTTGTATTCTGTTTCTCTACAGAAATGTAGAACTTGTGTAAAAATGTGGTACTTGGTTTGTCATAACCGTGTGTGTGTGTGTGTGTGTGTGTGTGTGTTACACACATCTTACACTGATTGCTTGCTAATGACACAGACTGCGCTGTCAGTAACTTTTTGTTGATCATTGATGGTAACTTGTTCCATAAACACGTGGCCTGCTCTACTAAATGCGCAATAACCACGTAGCAGAGGCTTGTGTAATAATATCCCTGTGGTTGATTGATAAAACATTACGTCCTGGTCTGAGTGTTCAAGATTACATTTTGATGAAGAAGAGATCATATAGATATTCATATCTCTTTGATTGACATATTTATAATATGTTCCTTTTAAAATCTGGAAATAATTTCACGCAGTTTCTGGCAGCCATCATTAGGTTTTCAATGATGTTGGTGTGACCTGATCTTGGTGTTTGACTGGTAGATGTTGATTGAAGGTGACTACTGATGTTGTAGATCAAATGTGCTAAATAATAACAAGTTATTATAATCTATACAAGAAAGGCATATAGTGAAACCAGTATAACTACCGGTATGGTTTCTTTTATCTAGTAGCTTTCGGTAGTGGATGCTCCTATGGTTACTAAGTTACTAGGTTACGCCATGTCTGCTGATGCGACATACTCCTTCGTAATTATTGCTTGAATATATTGAGTTATTCGTTGTTGTGTAGCAGTAATGTAGCATACCAAGTTCTTCAGGGAATGTGTAAAATGTTACTCATTTTCAGAAACAAGTGGCTTCTTGTGAGATTATAGCATTATATTCTTACACACATTACCCAGTCTAGGCGTGATAGCGCAGTTTAAGTTAGAGCTTAGGACTCGTAGCTGAAGGGTCATGGGTTCGAGCTTTCATGTATATCTGCATGGAAACTTACTGCAGAATGCAAATTATCTTCGGACGCATAGAATGAGAACAACTTTGATGGTGAAGACATTGGCTTTGTATACCATAAATGATATCGGCTCAACTCTCAATTTGATTAGCTGTCTACATTGTCTAGGAACACTGATAATATTAGATAGGTGTAGGGACATGAATATGTGTGACTGTCATAACTGATAAGATGGTTGATAACATTTGGTTGTTTGTTGTATTGGGCAAAATACCATTCTTGTTACGTTAACATGTCCACTGTCTAGCATAAAGTCATCTTGTATTCTGGTAATAACTACAGGAACAAACCAAATTACGAATCTCAGCTAATTTTCTCCAAAGGCGAATGAGATTATCTTTCTCAGTGTGTGTGTGTATGTGTGTGTGTTAATAAAGGTACAGATACGGGTTTTTATGATATACTTGAATATTCCTGAATTTGGAATAAATGTTGACAACCTGAATAAGAATTAAAGTGTGTGTGTGTGTATATATATATATATATATATATATATACCCGTAGCTCGTTAAAACATGTGTACATTACTGTACTAAAATTATTGCATCACTAGTTTTCATTTCAGATGCATAATTAACCAAGATTTGGCATGTTTTATGTGCCTACTGTCACCATATGTACAACAGTTTGTGACACGTAGATGGAGTTTACCTTCCCATCACACTGTAACACCTCGGTGTATGATACACCATTCCATCGCTGTCCAGTCATCTAGCTGTCTGTCTCAGTGTCTGTCTGTCAGTCAACTTGTCTCTTGGTTTAGATTGGGATGTTCACCAGGTCACACCATTACTATGGATTTACTGTCACAGGTTGTGTTGGATGGTGATCAATTTATCACTTAATGTTGGAGAACGGTCAAAGGGGCGTCCTTTGACAGCTTTGTGGCTATTTGTTGGCCGCACTGGGTCTATTATGAATGTCAGTTGTAAGTAATCGGGTGATGGGAGCTAAATTCTCCGGAGTATTAATGCGAGCTGTGGTTTCTTTTTTCCCTAATTACAACAAAGAGTGGTGTGTGAGTGTGTGTTATAAACTTGTCTAATGTTCAGTAGAAACTGTTTTTTCACAACTTGATATTACACATTAATTTTAAAAATCAATCTTTATCATATCATGTTTCAAGGTGGATAGCGGTAAATTACATCACTGGAGCCTTTCAAAGGATGCAATTTACATAAAAATACTCTCTCTCATATATATATATATATATATATATATATATATATATGACACAGTTAATTACTAAGGAAATACTATTCACATATATTTTAGTTACCCTGGTGCCATCTTCCGGCCGAATTTCACACTACGGTCTCGGGTTAAAAGTCTAAGAATCACGGTGTTGCAGTGGTGATTTACGTGTGTAGTGGCCGATAAATGTCTTACTGAAAAGCTGTATATAGGCTATCTACCAGCTATATTTGGATTTTATTTATTGCCCATTAAGGGTATGTGATATCCAGGTCATCATTTTGCTTTTAATAGGAATGGCATTAACTTCATCCAATAGATATATGCCACTAAACTAAGTAACGTTCAGCACGATTTCATGCCTCTCATGGTCCAGCCTGTCTAGTTCAAACTTATTTTTTATAACCTTTGACATCTGACATGATGATGTGAATGGATTTAATCAATGATCACATAGATTATAATTCAATGGGTGATAACTGTTACTGTAACATTAGTAGTTATGCATGATACCGTGTATTGAAAGTGAACTGTTTTTTATTTTAAATTCTGAATCAGCGTTCTTGCAATGTTTACTACATATAAAGGTCAAAGGTGTTAATACTCTTATGTAATAACATTTTTTATTTAATAATATACAGGTGATACATATATGATTGGTTCCCAGGTACAAATAAAAATAATATTTCCATATCCCTGTATTAAATATTTAAACAATCTTCATTAAAATAAATTTACATTCAGCTAAATGTTTAATTTTAAAATCATTTATTTAATCCATTGAAACCCATGCTAAAAATCTCGTACAAGTCAGCATGAATAACTAAGGCTTAGCTGTGTCATTCATCTGAAAGATTGGTCCGCTCAATCATTGGGTTATATCTTGATAAATATTGTGTTACTTCCTTTGGAAAGACACAATCGTTCAGTTGAAATACTAGTCTCAGTGTCCATGTAATATTAAATAATTTGGTGAAAGATTTCCAGCATTTATCGTTAGTGAAAAGTTGCCATCCCATGTTAACAGTGGGCACCATAGCTGTTTCTAACCTGAGACCGCAGTTGGTAACCGATGCAACGCATTTTGCATGGATCAGTCTATTGTTGAGGCTAAACAACTCCACTCAAATCTGTAAGATATCTCATTCATCAACAAAAGACACCATTCCAATCATCTTTGTTTAGGGATTAAAGTACCATCACTTGTATGTTTCAAGTGATACCAATGTTCTCGCCAAAGATTTATATAGCACTCTTTCCATAGTAGTGTATAACATTTTGAGAAGTGCTATACATGTAAAATATTTAAATGTTATATATCAGATATTCTACAATCTGGACATCCCATAATAAATATATAAAACTACAAAAGGTAGACAATAAAACAATAGCAGATATGTACATATTATTTAAAATGAGTTATTAGATATTAATTAATTGACTTAATGGACTAGAAAGAAGTGAGTACTTTTTTTAAACTTTCCCCAGCATCAGTTGTTTTCTTTTTTAAATGTACAAGTTCAGCATTTAAATTAGTTTTTTTACTGGGGATGGTTTGCATCTTGTACTTGTAGATGAGACAGTTTAGTTGAAATAGCCTTTAGATAGATTTGATACACATATGCAAACTGTGCCAACAGCATACAAGATTTGTTTTGTCTTAAGAGTAACCCCCCTGTCTCAACTGACGTCATGTTACATGTGAATATCACAAAAACATGGCCTCACAGCAATGCCACTATTAGAATTACACTTTACTTCCAGTATTTGTTAATATTATACATCAGGTTTCTGTTTAAAATAGTGTATAGGTATAATTAAGTAGTTTATTCGAATTTATGGATAAAATAAATATTAAGGTAATAGTGGTGTTGTTTATGAAGTAGTGAATGCTATGTCTCCGACTCCTATGGATTTAGATGATAGGAATCAGAAATATGATATGATATAAATTAATATGGAGTTATTTCTACCTATGATTGAGAATACTATCATCTAGCTCAAATTCCTGTAGTAGAGTTGTTCCATAAATTAAATATTGATCATTATAGAGCTTTAAAGATTGTTTATGTGATGTATACAAAATAGTTGATACCAATGCGTTATGGCTGACACTAGATCATCTAAAAGAATTAATGGAATACTGAATTGGTTTAATCTGATATATTTATCCCATTTATCTCATTGTAAAATGTACTCCTTTACATCAGTCATAACAGTGTGTGATTTAAGGGTTCTGGTTTGTAGCTAGAGCTGTCTCAGTCATTACGGAGTAATAGTCATTTTATTTGGTGATTGTGTAACAGACGATTTACACTGGTGTCTGAATCACAGTCTATATTAGTAATCACTGGAATCATGTGAGCAGGTGGAGGAAGCCCCCAGTGCTATGACATGAATTGTGACAGAAGTTGGTCTAACCACAGTCTGTTAGGCTAATTGTCTGTATTTAAGATTAGCCGAGTCTGGCTGGGAACACCCATCATCTGGATCAGGATTTATCCACAAAATGAGCTGTAGTGTAATATATAATTATATGTTTTTCAATAATTTGGCACCTATTTTGAGATGTTCTACAGCAATATTTTATGTTAGTGCAAAACAGTACCTGTTATTGCATCGTCGACAACAGGTGCCAACCACAAATGACAAAACAGTTCATAGGCAGTTAACTTGTGCCTTTTTGTTAATTAATTTCTATTAATGGTTTCGGTCATCTGCATAGTGTGTGTGTGTGTGTGTGTGTGAGAGCACTCACATGTACACCCATACACATGTATAAAGACATCCATGGGGATGAATTATGGTCAGACGTGCACTTCCAATTCTACAGTGCAAGTTCTAGCTGGTTTGTGTCTCATCTTTCATTTAATCTCAAGAGCTTCAACGGTCACTTGGCCCACTTTGTGTATTATGTATATAAAAAAGTGGTTTTAAAACAACATTTGGTTGTGACAAGATTGAAATGTTCCTATCCATGACAAAAAAAAACATATATACCCGGTACACAGAACCAATTGCAACAGAGACAATATTATAATTTAGTGGACTATTCATTTTGAAGAGTGTACACTGATGAAGCACCATCTATAACAATTGTATAAATGTTCTTCTTTAGATCTAGCAAACATTTGGTTGCTTCCTATGGTTATATATTGTGTAAGGCACCTGGACAGCTGATGGTTCGGTGTACTTTAGATCTTTCCGTTTATCACATCTCCCAGATAAATCACATCCTCTGTATCCTCAGTTTTCAGCCCTCTCTAACTTGACACCTTTTGTTCATGTTTATAGGAGTCATGAGCCATTTGGCACATCCTGTCTAAATCCTGGCCAATGCCCTGTTGTGCTAAAACGTCTGATAATTAGTGCCCAGTTTTCTGTCATACGAGTGACGCAGGTACACATTACACAGGTACACTGATGTGTGGAATAGTGTACTTCATATAGATTTGCTAGTTGCGGGAAAATTCCAAGATAGTGCTCATATAACCCATATCAGGCCCCAATATGGCAAAACAGGAATTAGTGGTCAATTAGTTAGTTGGTCAGAGTGGTCGTCTTGTTGTCTGAATGTGAGAATTATTATCATCACCAATAGAGTCTTAAATTAATTTAAATTGCCATTACATTATTTAAATATAATTTTAACCATTTGAGTGTGAATATATTCTGTTTTTCTGTACAAGTGTTATTGCACAAATTTTACCTAAAATCAGTGGTGGGTGAGCTATTACTTTTATATTAGAATTAACTTTTGGGTGGGAAAATGATCTAAAAAGTTAGGTAATATATTCTAAACCTTTTACTCTTTCCAGCAAGAAGCCTTAATAGTTCAACTCCAGGAGCAACATTTCCAGCAGTATATGCAGCAGGTCTACCAGCAACAGCTGCTACATCAACAGCAACAACAACAGCAACTGCAGAACATGACTGACACAACCGAAACACAGCCAGAGATAGCACAACAACAGCCACCGCCTCAGACGGTGCCAGTCGGCAATGCTGGAGATGTGCAGGAGGTGACGCAGGTAGCACAGGCAGTGACTGGAAATGGCATCGACCCAATGACGGCGCATGGTGCCCAGGTCCTACAGAACAATTTGAATGATCCACATGCAAAGAGTGCACCAGCTGATGGTGGAGAAGAGGAAAACGAACAAAGTAAGTAACATAATTCTGGATGTTAAAATGTCATTGGTATTATAAATGTGTTTTTTTAACAGTAACGTCCCGTAGCTAATAATTTTAATAAACTAAGAAGACATCTGTATTAACGAATTTTTGCTTAGAATGTATCGAGAAGATTGGTTTTAAAAGCTTTAATAACACAGTAAAAGAATCGTTTTTGTTGAATTTATATTTACTGTTGTATTTATGGGACAAAAATATTTCTGATCAAATGATTTCAGTCTTTCAGTTACCTTCATGCATGAATAATATTTCAACTAAAGAAAAGCTGGGTTACATTCTGCAGCTTTTTGGTTGTCTGTGGATATGATTGTTGGTTTGTGTTGTTCTTGTAGATAGCATCTGTCATTTTAATCACGTAATCCATCATGAGGTTGAGTTAATGGTGCAAGGTCTCCAGATCCTCTCTGAACCAAAATACTGTCTCCGGGCTCTGCTCTCGTCTTGTATGTTGTGTGATCTGAGGTGATTGTTTTCTTATTGTATGCAGAATGATCTGTCTAGAACGGACGCAACCTCAGTCACTGGCTCATTTCGTAGCTTTATGAACCAGAAAAATATCCGGATGATACGTCTTGAGGATTTGACATCCAGAATGTTGCTGCGAGTAGGGAGAGTGGGTTTTGTTATGGCTGACTGGCTGTGTTTAGCCTCTTTAGTGGCTTCATTTCTTTTAGTTACATCCGTAGCTGATTGTTAATTGGTAATATAGCGTATTGACCGAAAGATCACCGACATCTACATTATTCCTACCACTGACCATATTCTTAACAAAGGGAAGTTTATCCTCAGTCCACCTTTAATACCATTTACTCAAATAACAAGTGAATGTAGTAGTACTAGCAGTAGTATTACTTATAGTAGTAATAGTTGTTGTTGTTGTTGTTGTTGTTGCAATAGTAGTGGCAGTAGTTCAAGTTGCAGTAGCAATAATAATAAAATTATTATAAAGTATGTGGCATTCTGTCATTGTTCACAAGAGCATTAAGTCTCAAGTATTGTTTCATCGATGTGTTACTTCAATGGGGCTAACAATATTGTCGATAGTTTGATATATACGGTACATATCTGTTGATTGCTTTCCCTCACCTGCCCATCAACTGCCCTTTGTATTGTACACCCAGATGAAGACCAATCTGTACAGTTACCTCCCCTGGTACCCGCCTCCATATGGACGAGGAAGGATCTGAAATCTTTCAAAGAAATGGTTCGCAAAACACCTGAAAATGTTATTAAAATAGGCTCGCTAGCAACGGCTACGGTGAGTTGTGAGCGGCAAGGACATGGCAATGATGTGTGGACCTTGTTTCACACTGTTTGTGAAACAATTAACAAAAACAAGCTGTATGTGAACTAATTTGTTTTGTGTTAATCTCTCAGCATGCTAGCCTGCTTTTATAGGAATGGAGCTTGTAGTTGTTTGCTGCATTGTTTCTGCTTTTGTCTAGTTATGGTTTTCTGCTTTGGTTTGCTTTATTTTCTCACATTTAAATATGGCACATTATTAATACATGAAATCGTGTATGAAGTCATCCAGCGAATTCGGCGCCAAAATAATTCTATTAGTGTGCCTTTCTCAGAAAGGCTCACCAATTTAAGAAGAAAATCACTTAACCACCATACTGTAGTCGGGTATCTTGGACAAAATGTTATGTTTGCATAACTGAACCCTGCCTGTGTCGAGCCTATTCTTTATAACTTAATCGGTAAGCCCAAATATTTATGTGCAGCAAAACACTTGTAATATTATGTGTTTATAATAGATGGTGTTTAATGTTCACATTTCCCAGTGTATGACATTTTGTTTTGCTGGTATTTGTTGATATTGTCTTAGTGGCTGATATTTTCTAATCTGCAGTGGTTAAAACTCCCTGCTTGGTGGATCACATTTTGTCATAAATACATGTTTAATGTGGAAGTGATTGATGAGATGGCCATTAGCCTGATCAAAACACTGATAACTAGGCTTCATATAACTAGATGGCTGAGGCATGGTTGTTCTATAAAACCACTAAAAACCTGTTACTGTATCAAAACAAACAATGGACCTTCTCTGCCAACAGATAATGGTTGGTTGCTACATCGAAACATACTCTGTGGCATTCCTATCACCAATCAAGCTTCATTCATGCATTGGAACAGATCATGTGGTCTCTCTGTCAATAGTTAGAAACCTTATTGTTGTTTTAAAAGTGTCTTGTGTGGTATTTCTAACAATAATTAGTGTTAATGCTTTATAATGATGTGCCTTATCTCTGTTTGTCACTGTATGATATAGCAACTTGTTACTACTTCAGAGCGCATTATGTTGCATCTATGATTTATTTGGCTTTTATGTAAAGCTAAAGCAGCTTGTTACTGTATAGTATGCAGGATTATTTCATCACTGATTACCGGTATATTGTCAGTGTTATAAGTAAAACTTTGTGTGTGTGTAGCTCACTTCTTGCTGACCAATCCCTTCCCCAACACCGATCACTCTCTATCTAGCTCTGTTCTCTTGCTTATTGTCACTGTGTTACATCTCTCTCCCCATCTCTCTGTACAGACATAAGGCAGTAGATTCAATATGCCTATCACCATTTCTGTCACTAGTAACAGTGGTGCCATCTGTCTGTGTATTTGTAGACTTACCCCCAATTGCGGCAGCTTCTATGTGGACCCGAAAAGACGTAAAAGAATTTAAAGAGTCGATACGGAAAGATCCTGACTCACTGATAAAAGTTGGCTCTGGCGAGACGATTACAGTGAGTAGGCTGGCTAATTTGGGTTTCTTTTCTTATAAATAAGAGCTTAGTGCAGCCTTGATGATCGAGTTAACTGCCTCATGGGGGTCATCTCTTCTCAGACTGTCATCTCTCATCAGTTGTGTCATCAATCATCTATCAGCTCATAACTGCATCTCTTTCTAATAATGTATTCATATCATCTGGTGACATCGTCATTCTGTGAACATATCGTGTGATGTTGGTATTCTGTTATGATGACGTCATCTCATGATTAAGTCACATCACGACAGTGTCATCATGGTCGCGTCATCTCCTGTTGAAATCTTACTGGAACATGTTTCTAGTGACGGTGTAAACATCGTCACTGTTCGTCCTGATTTAGAGTCATTCCATTCGTTTTCAATGCCCATCTTTAAATCATCGCATTAGTTTATATTTTGTTGTTGTATCATTATTACAATAGTCCATAGTTGTGTTGTTTATTGTACAATCGTTAGACCTTTAGTATAGGCTGTTTATTTAAAGTTCAAGTTTAGCTAGAACATTCTTTTTCTCTTTTAAAAACATCCTACTTTTGTAAAATGAATCCATTTTTCCGTTTAATATTATATATGCACCAATTTTAATCAATGATAATCATGCTTTAAGTTAGCTGCATTAGCGATGTTCCATTAGTTAAGGCATGTTAACATAAGCTTCACGATACATAACTATACGTAATACTTGTATTACGACGCGGCTTGAATAACGTGGTTATTTTATTATTGTAATGATGAATTTGTTATAGGCTGTGTAACTATTTATAAATAACAATAAGCAATTGTTGCTCTTTCTGTTATAATTGAGCGCATGATGGATAACAGTTCGATTTGTTATCCACAAACTAGGTACGTGTGCCAACACATGAAGATGGCACCTGCCTGTTCTGGGAGTTTGCCACTGATAGTTATGACATAGGCTTCGGTGTCTACTTTGAATGGACTATTGCACCAAACAACCAAGTTAGTGTTCATGTCAGTGAATCTAGTGATGAAGATGAACTAGATGAAGAAGAAGGTTAGTTGCCGTGGAAACATACTCGTTTCTAATCTGGTCAGCCCAGCATGAACTTTATTAGAATATTTTCTTTTTCTTCGTCCTAGGATTTAATAATTTTTGTGTATGTATGTATACATACATATATATATATATATATATATATATATATTGTAGTCATATGACATCCCCAATTTACTGAACTAGAAATAATACAACACTGTTATAAATTAATATAGTAGTTATTTACATAAATCGGGTTTCACATTCTGTCTACTGACTGTGTGATACAAATGACTTGTGTGCGTCATTTTACTCTTTATGATTCAGCTAGATATGTATTAAATATCTTTTAACTTATCATGCTTACATCATATTCTTTTTATTAATTCATAATTTTTAATGCATCGTATTTAGTATTGTGACAGCGTCTGAGCTATATGTATGTTTGAAGACCTTAATTGTTCGGTGACTTTATCTAAATGAATGCTTCAATACTGTTTTATAATATAGCTCTTTACTGATGTAAAATAAATAATTAGTTGTTTTAAGCAACATATATCTCTTGGACATTAATCCTATTTTTGACATATTACCTAGGTGAATCACGAGGAGGTGACGGAGATGTGGAGAGAGGAAAGAAGTCGGAGAATAGACCACCAACTGACGAGATTATCCCCGTCTACCGACGCGACTGCCACCAGGAGGTGTACTGCGGCAGTCACATGTACCCTGGTCGTGGCGTCTACCTGCTGAAGTTTGATAACTCTTATTCACTATGGCGCTCAAAATGCTTATATTACCGGGTTTACTACACCAGATAGGGAGAATGACTTGCTGTGCAATCTTGTCTTTAGGCTTCTTGTGATCTGTGTACACATATAAAACTTTGTATTATAAACTTGTATGGGTGTTATAATATATATATATATATATATATATATACATGGGTTTGGATGATGTGCCTTCCAGGCTTGTGGTTTATAATTCCTGTACAGAACAATTCCCTGCATGATGAAGCTAACATTATCTATGTTAGCTTTGTTTACTAAGGCCATAACGGATGCGCTTTCTACTAAATTTTACCAGTCCATTTATTTTCCTGTTTTTGCTTGGTGTTATTAGACTAGCAAAAACGGCAGGTGTTGTCTATGGCAGATGAAAAATAATCTGTTTGAATTTATCTATGTTGTATCGTTAGCCTATAAATTGTCCAATGTGGAAGTGAGCTGATTGGATTAACCTACAGTTTTTCCCTTCACTAACCGTAACACTGATTTTGGTTTATTTGACGGACTGAAGAGAGTAACCAGAACAAACATTTATAGCACTGTACAATGGTAGTTAATGTAAAGTGTTCGAATATACTCATGAATGCCTCTCGTATTTTCTGTTTTCCTGAGGTTTGAGAGACGATTTTATTCAGTGGCTTGGCAAAAACTAAAAATTAGCTATCACATCTGCTCTATGCTTCAATAGTTATAGAAGACTTTTTAACCTTTATCACTCATTGAAGTGTATTAGGATTTTCTTATTTTGTTTACAGTTTACATGACAACGATAAAAATTTGTTGACTTAATATCATCATTCGGTGTTATTAATCTGTTCACTTATTGTGCATTTCTTACCTATAATCAGTATCCTGACAGAAATGGTGGGATTTTGAGATGAACATCTCTTAAATATAACACATTATTTAAACTTCTGTCGCATTATGTTTATCATATATATAATAATGGTATATGGCTATATTTATGGCAGAAGCTTGTAGTTGTATATCAACAGATTTATTATAAATGTTATTGTTTCTCATGACTGTGTGTGTGTGTGTGTGTGTGTGTGTGTGTGTGTGAACTAGATATAATTTTATTTATGAAAATAAAAACAGCTGTTGTAAAGTTGTTCCTGTAACCTTATTTCAGTATATCCTATTAGGGATTGTGTCCTGTCAAGAGCCAAATATTTGTTATCAATGATCTTCATATACCAGTGTTGTGTATAGGGATTTATCCATGTGATCACAGTTGTTGGGTAACCAAACGTCAATAATATAATTAATACTGATTAACTTATTACAGACAGTCATAAACTGATTTTATATCATTTAGGTTATACTGAACTTGAGGGTTGTTGCTGATTGTATAATTTTAACCTGTGGTCACTGATTTGTAGTTGTTTTGTCAGTTACAAGGATCGACTTACTAAAATGAATAAGATCTTTCCTAATATTGTTACACCTAGCCAAGTGTGATATACTTACTTTTTACTTGATCAGTCCCAAAGTAACGTATTTATAAATAAGCTGTATTGTGTCAATATTTCTGCATATCATATTAGTTAAATGGCTGTCCAATACAGAACATTCATGCAATCAGTCCACACTTAACATTATGTTGTACAGTATGGACATACTGAATTTGATTGAATTCCACGTTATAAAATATTAACTTTCCAGTAACAGACATGAATGTACAAAGCAATGCTATTTTTGGCATAATACAAATAACAAACTTCTGGATATTTGCGATAAATAGTTCCCCGAAGACAATAGACACTTACTTACTGAATATTTCAAGTTTCTTTTATCTGAAGGTTTGTTAGTGAATATTGCAGATATCATCCAAGTGTACATAGTTTTATGTTAAAAATATCACTGGCGTTTGTAATATCACTGTATATAATCAGAATTTGTATATGTTGTATATTGTTTGTCCTCTGGATATGTTGTCAGTGGATTGTGTTGTAGTGTGATAATAAAGTGTATTCAGTAGGTTGGTATTACCTTGTTGGTCTGACATTAAGGGTACAGATAGTGTTTTTTTAATATTAATATTTCAAAGTTAGTTTGTATTGTACTTGCACATCACCTAAAATGTAATCTGACCTGGTTATAACAGAGATGAGAAAGATTTGATTTACCACAAATTTAGTTTTTTTTTGTTTGTTTTGTATTGCTTCACTCCTGTACTCATTATTTGTGAATATGTGTGGATGCACATACACCAAAATACATGCCAAAAATGAGCCAAAAATAAATACTTCTCTAAAAAAACTACCGTTTGTGATAACTACAAATATTAATCTAGTATTATTTTGTGAAGTATCACAATACATGAGCATGAGTTAATTGGCATAAATGCAAATGAAAAACTAAATAATGTCTATATCAAGATATAGTTATTTCGAAGGGCCTTAAAATAACTCGGCAAAAGTGGGTCTGTACATGGCTTGGTGCATGTGACTTAGTATATGACTGTCAAACCATCAAAATTGCATTGACTTGTTAAGAAATCAGTTGCTTTCTAATGGGTAATTTACTTAGTAAAATTAATAGTAAGTTATCAGTATTTATGTTTATTTTAGAAAATGGTCAGATACCAAGCTGACGTTACATTTAAAGAGTAGTACTTTTTTTACTTTACTCCAGAAATTGACCGTTTAATATAGTTTTAATTCTCTCTGTGTTTTTATTAACTGTAATTTCTGTCCAATTTTTTTTCTCCCATTTGAATTATGTTTATATTTTACTTTACGACATTCAAAACATTTTGATTAGTTGGTGCCGCTTAAGTCTTTTGCAAGTAATGGATTATTCCACTTAAGTCATCAGAACGAAACATATTTGATCCAACATTTTTCCATTCAGGACTAAAAGAAAGCCCATATATTTTAATTTATATTTATTATAGCATAACGAATTTCGTGATCAGCCCAGATATCTACTGCCATTAGGAGAAAACTTTGTTGGTAAGAAACCTGAAATTGCATGGATTTTCATGGATTTATAACCTGAATTTATAAATAATGATAATATTGTCCTGAATTA
Source organism: Paralvinella palmiformis (assembly GCA_025642065.1). Classification (NCBI taxonomy): domain Eukaryota; kingdom Metazoa; phylum Annelida; class Polychaeta; order Terebellida; family Alvinellidae; genus Paralvinella; species Paralvinella palmiformis. The sequence continues at coordinate 627,245 of JAODUP010000195.1, read as the reverse complement.
TAGATATTTACATGGCTGGTTACTGCTATCAAGAATACTGGATTGGTATGTGATATAATTCTTCGCTAACTCTGAATAAATAAAAAATATATATGGCATCTTCGTGAGGAAAACAACCTTGTTATTTGTCTGGTTCGGTGAAATTTTATCACTTCTATGAATGACTATCTGGTTAGATGACTTCAGGTTATGTACTTGAGGCAAAACGAGAAGCCACTTAGTTTAAGAGCTGCAGTGTGTTAATTGATCTGGGGGGGGGGGGGGGATTTTGGATGCCAGATGTTAATTGTATTTTAATTTTTTCAGAAATAAAAATTGGGTAAATACAAAACAGGCATTACAGCAGCCATTTTTTCTAATGTTACTAGTTATTAGCAGACGATAATTAGATGTTAGTGTCAGAAGAGTGACATTAGAAAACGATTGGATTGTTAAGAGTCAAATTCGCATCTAAAATTTGAAAACAACGATTTTATGCTATCTAACCTTGGAATATCATTTTTCGAACGATTCAATTAGATCAGCTTATTAAGACTGCTCTCACAGCCAGTAGAGAATCTCGTAACTAACCTACAAAAAATATTATCAGGAGAATATTGTGATATGAACCAATAATGGAGTTATTATAAAGAATCATAAAACTCCTGTTCACCTTTTGTTCCTTCCGTCTTAACTTTAATATGTCCTTTTCATAATAATACAGGTTTAGTCACAACAACAGAATCTAAAATCAATTAGAGTCAACTGTCTTCGAACTTTACAATTTAATACAAAATTCCCTCATCCTCTGTGAGTTCGGCATTTCCAAGGAGCCAATTGAGCAATTAAACTAAAAAATTCGTATTATGTTTACAGTAGAAGAGGATGATACGTACCAATACTTAGATTCCTTATCCAAGAAAACGCAATTCTCGTATAGATTGGAAAACCAACTTCACCCCCTACTTCACATAGAAATGTTCGGCAACAGTTTTTGTTTGATGTTATGGTTTGTAATTAACAATAACTCCCACACTATATAAGTCCACAGTATGTTATAGCAATTATGTGTGATGAATATGCCAAACGCTCATACAGTGACAAAGGGGTCAGAGAATTTTGTGTTCGTTGGGGAATGGACCCGGGGCGAAAAACCTTTACTTGCGAAGCTGCATCCACGCCTCCATTAAGAAGAGTTCGAAAGATGACTGCCTCCACGAAGCGTATCGTTGATGTAAAATCATCGAATGACGGCAATACTTAACACGATTTATCTATGATCGTCGACTAGACACAGCCACTTAACCAACATCGACACATTGAGTATTGTCTAGGTACAATCAGGGCGGTCGGCAGAACCGATCGAAAGGGATCAGAAAGGTTGGAAACTGTTAAAAGGGCCTTCCGTATTATATCATAGATTATCGTTACCGCAGCTCATAAGGCTTACGGTGGATAGTGGATCACAGAGATAGCTTCTTGGTAGTGTAGTCAGTGAGATAACGATAGGTCTTCGGTCCTATAGTCGTTAACTCACTAGTGCTAATTTACATGTTCACTGGTTCACTCAGGGATAAATTAATACCTGGCTGAACAACAATAATAATAATAATGTTGATCTAAATGTTCGACCCTGTTAGTAGAAGACATTCAAAAATACCGTGAATTATGTGCCTACCACAAGATTCCCTTCAGAGTTAACGAAGGCACGTAACTGTACAGTTCATATAATCGAGTAAAACTTTAGCGCTTACGAAGTAGATAGAAAAAAAGAGCAGCGCCATGTTAAATTTCGGGTATAAATCAAGATGCGATGCTGAAATCCGGTACAACTCATACTCGAAACGCCCATACTTATCCTAGAGTACATAGACGTCCATAATAAAGCTGAGCAGCTGTATAGATATTTGCGGAAGGCTCTCGTCGACAGAATTATCCGTTGTATTACATCATGTTATATAGAATGGGCATACCTCGTGCCTCGGAGAGTTATCTCCAAATAAAGACTTCTCCAAATGTTGGCCAGAATCCGCTGCTGATATGAGATTTGTTGTTTACGTAAGACCTGGACCCGGCTACTTTAAATCCAGATATGTTCCAGGGTGAATGGATCGAAATTTAAAAAGTCTATATGGAACGTGTAAGCCTACCCGTCCAGGTTAGATAATCAGCGCAGCATTTACCTGTTCCATTTGGCTTTATAAACCTCGACTAAAAGCGGCTCACTAACCCCAATATATATGACCGTTATCTAGCCAGATAATAAACCTATCTATACGGGCAGACGATATGCTTTGAACTTAACATCTAAAAACGTTCGACATTTTCAGTAAATAAATCCTTGGCTTCCCCACGAGCTGTATTTATTTTCGTTCGTTATCGGAAGAGATCCCGTAAAGGAACAACTCTGCTCGATACGATCTTTATGTTTAGATAACTTACATTTATGTCAACAATTTTTCTCTCTCCAGATCAACAACAAACGATCCAGGTGTACCGTATCGGTTTATAGACGGAATTCGGCAATCCCGTTATGCCTTTGTTTTTTGTTTAAAAAATACTATAATCCAGTATCATTTACCTACAACCCTTTGTCAGCCCGAAATACCTGGACGGCATCGTGTTCCTTGGTTCGAAATATAAAAGAACGCGAACGGTTAAACGCGGGCAAGATTCGAACTGAAGATCATCCATGTTCAAAAGTCAAACGGTTTTACCTTTTCGGCTAAAATATTCCACATCTCTCACCAGCTCGTAAGTCGTCGTGTCTCCGTGCGTGCATTTTCTGGGTGCATCCGTCCCAGGGAGAAAAAATATAGGTTGTTTATAACCATAAAGTATTTTGGCTGCATTACAATATTCTACACGGTGTTAAAATGGTGGAGTCTCGCCGATTACAACAAATGATTAATGTACCAAGCTACCGGCTCTGTATCCATAGTGTACCAAGCCGAGAAGAGTCGTATGGAGTGTATGGATTTTTGTGTATGAGGTTGTATGTACTGGATAACCTGGATGATGTATCACCGATTAGTTTTCAAAATCGAAGCTCATTTCGTGGCTCTTACCGTCAAAGTAATGGTTATGTTAATGGCTATAAAAGACATTATTCTGCCCACGATGATCACAATTTGCGATATAGATCAGCTACAGTAAGAACATTCTCGATATAATGAAATATATGCTGATTGTCACTGAAAACACGTAATAGTCGGCCAATAACAAATCTCTGCACTGGACTGGATTTGTAAATAACTTAGTCGTGAACGAAGAGACGTGTAAAAAGAGAAAGTCCGCGTCTAAAGTCTGAGGCAGACCAACAGTTTCATCCTTATACACCGACTGTCGTTGGATATTTGAGTTTTAGTTACAGTAACTTTGTCAAATGCTCAATGCAAGAACAAGAAAAACTAATAAAGAAAGTACCAAATAAAATAACAACATTTTGTTATTTTTCACCATTTAATCGCAACAGTACACGAGATCAAAAAGAATAAATGGTTACGAACACAATTACGGGTTTCACTTTAAATCTGATTATGGTCACCCGTAAATTAAAATTAGATCACAAACTGTAGGCTGACCATTGCATGGAAACGGGGGAATAAATAAATTGAGTAAAAAGTGCAACCTAAATCGAAACCACAAGAAAGAAAAATATATGAAATAATTTACTTGGCATCAATGGCCTCCGAAATCGGTAGTTCTACGGTGAGGACCCCATCTTTGAAAACGGATGACGTAATCTTTTCCGAATTCACTTCCCCGGATGTTGGCAGTTCGTAAGTGCGGCTGTATTCCTCGGTCTTCTCCTCGTCCCCCTTCTTCACCCTCTTCTTCGCGTGTACGACGATCTTGTTGCCGTCGGATTGGACGTTGATCGACTCGGTTTCGAATTCCTGAACGTCGAAGTTAAATTTCAGTCTGTCGTCGTGAGATTTGTCGATGTAATCGTTGATGGACTTGGAATCGATCTTCACCAAGTCGCTGGTTTTGCCACCTGTCAGAGCTAACGGTTCCAGCTTGAAGAACTTCTCCCTGATCGACTTCAGCTCGGCGTCGGCACCCGACATCAGCTTCTTCATCTCGGCGTCGACGTCGATGCCGAAATCCTTCCCGAAGGCGTCGGAGAATGACGTCGACGCCGTTTTCACCGAGACATTCTTCGACGACGACTTGGTGACCATCGACGAAGTCTTCACTGTCTTCGTCGTCATCTGTTTGACAGTCTTCGTCGTCATCGATGAGACGGTCTTAGACGACGTCGACGATGCCGATGACGAGAATGACGACGACGATTCCATCGTCATCGAGCTGCTAGCTGTCGTCGAGACGATACTGCTGCTACTGGTGCTGCCACCTGACGGCTGAATGACTAAAGTACTGACACACTTTTGACCTTCTTGCGCCATGTTGCTAGCTGTAACAGAAAGCGATCAGTGGTTTGCTAATTTCGCAATCCAAATATGGCAATAAATGTTTAATGACTAAATCAGTTTTTTTGTAAAAATATCAAATGATAGCTTTATCGTGATAATTATTTATGTTGCTAGACTAATTAGGCCACGTTTATCTCCGCTGGAAATGGAATGACATGAAAGATGAAAAATCAACCGGATTCAGGCGAGTGGCGCATCAGTGGTCAAGGTTCGAGACGAACTTTGCTATCAGTTTTAGCCACGGAAATACGGAGATAAATTATTCTGACTTATCCATTGTAACTTAAGGAAGTTTCTAGTAACAGTAGATGAAAACACCCAAACAACTTTACCGGAATCAGGAATGGTAAAAATTAGATTTTTGCTAATTTGGAATTTAAAAAAAAATCAAACGGATTTCAGTCTGATGACAATGTGACCAAAGAATTCACATGTTTAAAAAGAAGAACAACAACTAGTTTATATGAAGTTGACCATTACCTGTATTCCTTTCTTACACATAGCACTAGCATATTCGGCTTAATGGGCATATTTACACCGATTAACGTACAATTACACACACACAAATTTTCGACTAGACACGCTGATCGCTCGTACACGCAAAAGGCACGAAGTGAAAGGGGTTATATTTTTATGATCCGATAATTAAAAACGATTAAAATACCTAATGTCGTAAAAAAACCACTGGCATCACAAGGGCAGCTCATTTCGAAATGAATTCACATCGAATTGATTGTGAACTGAACCAGTACATTATGAAAATAAACACATGAAGGCAAAACTCACGACCATTAAAATTTGTAAGCTGGAAAAAGGTTTAGATTATTTTCAAGAGTAAAATTCCTAACCACGGATTTTCTCAAATGTCTTGGACGAATTTGATTAGGAGTCAAACCATTTGATAACACCAGCCACAACACAGTACGTGATTTCTGTTTTCAGCCTGCCAACACTTAAGTAAACTGTATAATGTCAGTACAGTGTGTACAAATGTGTGTTAGTCTCCGAAGTTCTGTTTGGTTGCTGATCCAGATGCCAGAATTAACGAGCCACCAAAACCTTCTAGACCTGGTTCGTTGTTACACCATGGCGAACAAATGCTAAATATCTGGCATTTCGGGACTTGATCGTTGGATTTTCCTGATTAAACGTATTAAAGGCTCCTTAAAAAGCTGTACATTTGACATTTTGTGCACATCCAACTTTTGTTTACTAAATTATAAACTCGAATTAAAGGCATCACCCAGCGGGTGATGTATTTGTCGACCCTTACACTGTCTGAGTTGAACTAAAAAACTCGGATTGCAAGTAGTTCCTCGAAATCTAGTATCCTGTCTATCTGCCCGTCTAGAGATATGCCAATCGGTCTAAGTGTGTGTGTGTGTCCCGAATCTGTTCTTCGGAATGTGTCCGGTAAAAACTGGCAGGTGTTCAGGTAACTTCAAATAGTTCAGACAAAGTCTGCTACAGGATTTAAATCTTCAAGGTCAAGCCGGGGTCAAATATTTTAAGCCGTTATATATGCACGCTGCATCTCAGTCTCGTCGACAGTAACAGACCGTGATATATTTAGTTATTTCTGTAAATATAACTAACAAACAAACGCTCGGGATGATGATATATATCACGTGATTCTAGAGAGAATCACGATTCCGTTATACTGCCATTCATCTGGTCTATGGGTTTATAATAATAATGAACCTGTTCTGCCTGCGGTAAAGATATGTCATGTTACACTAATTAATATTGACTCCGTAATGCTTAGACTACTCTGCCACATACATACACCGACTCACCCCTACACACACACGCTGACCCACACCGACCCACCCCTACACACACACACACACACACACACTGACCCACACACACACAAACACGTGTCAGTTATTAAACGATGTTTATCGAGAACAAATTTTTAGTTTTATATGTTATGACTTACCTTTGGCGTGAATCCACCTGTTTTTGCACTTAAGTAAGCCTAAAATCCGGAAGTAAAATAATATCTGTTTAAAAAACTTGTTCCTCTGTAAGTCTGTTAGTTTTTGATCAATGAGAGAGACAGACAGGGAGAGAGAGCAGAGAAAGAGAGATCAGAGCGTGTGGAGATCTACACAAAGTGAACGCTTAAGCTGAATGCTAAGCTCCCGGATCAGGTGAGTTGTCCGTCTGTCAGCAATCCAAGTCAGGGATTTTCCCGGAATTCGGCGTCTGCCTCCCTTCGCCGCGGTCTACGGCTTTCCCTTCAGGACCGACTAACTAGTCTGGAGCGTTTCTCTTTCCGCAGTGGGGCTTTATAGGAGATCCGGAATCGGTTATTTTGGCGCCGTTTCGTCATTTTCGGCCAATTCTTTTTATAGCTGACGTGGAATGCCTTATTGCTTGCAACAAATGGCAAGCGGTTGTCTGGAGTCAGCGAATCGGAACTCGGTAGGATATACGCCGAATGCACGCCTCTGGTGGCTATAGCTCGCAAACAATAGCTGCGCCATGAGTGTTGTGTTATTCTGGATTATATTGTTATTGTTTGGTTTCTCATCCGGAGTACACAGCGTCCGAGAGACGCTGCGCAGAACGGGGAAGGTTGAGTAATTCGCGCATAATCTTCGCATTATAATGTCGTGGGCTGGCATTAAAGAAGAATATGTCGTATTCGTCATAGATAACGGGGAAATAGGAACTATATTTCTTTCGATGCCTACTGGTCCGTGATGTAACTGATAAGTTGGCCCACGTCCAGTCTGGATTGCCCGATGCGTCTCTTTTCTGTGTGATGTAAGACAGTAATTGGAAAGGACGGTTGCCTGATGAATAACACCTGTTTAAGTCTCTTATTGATCTTAATTAGAACTTATATATTCCAGTAACAAGGTAAATGTTAGTATGGTATCGTAAAATATCTGATCTCAGACATCGAGAATCGTAAACGTCATCGTTTATATTACGACAACAATATTTATTAAAGTATATTTGTTAACTGTCGTTTTTATGCGTATTTTAGAGGTGGACAATGTAAGTATCATGTGCGTGTGTGCGTTCGTGCGTATTGTTCGTGTATTACTTGCAAACTACTGATTATATTTTGATCATACTCTGATGATTTTCTTCATTGAAACAATGAAATGAAACACGAAGTAGTTAATCAACAAATGGTAACAGAAAAATAAGACTGGTCACTCCCAGCCCTGATTAACATTATCCACACACACACACACACACACACACACACATATATATATATATATATATATATATATATTAAATTTACACGTAAATTATGAATTAATTGCCAGGCTGATCCATTCGTTGTTTTTTTAATCATTTAGTACTCAGGTAGATGGTATTCGTCTTCCGTTAAACTTTATCCTCAGTAGAAATGATCCAATGTTTTGTCTTTGTGGGTGATGATTGACGAATGTTCCAAAACGTTCTCCCTACGGAATGCACTTCCGGTTTAGACTCATTCATGATCATACCAAAACACATAAACACGTTAATGACGTCAGAACAGAACTCCGCCCACCGTTTAAAGAGGTCATAATTCTGATAACTAAAATCTACCAAATGCCCGGAATTAATGATAATTACAGCTTAAGAAAAGATGTGTACATTTTAGAGTAGGATGAATTATCCAAGGAATCGCTGCCATTTTGAAGTCTGGGAAAACACCTCTACAATGACGTCAATGTTGGGAATCTACTCCGATATCTGTGCGGCTGCAGTTCGAATCGTTCTGTGGAACTTGATCATATCCGTCGCCTGACGTCCAGAACGTCGACAAGAGAGTATGTTTTCTCACCTTTACGAAACATGACGTCACAGATACGTAACCCAGCAGGCACCAGACGTTGGATCAAAATTGGATCAACGTTGTCCTCTGACGTTGGATCAATGTTATGAAAATGTTTGGATTTGAAAATTGGATCAACGTAATATTTTCAACATTGGATCAACGTTAGGATTTCAATGTTGGATCGACATTAGGATTTCAACGTTGGACCAATGTTATGATATTGTTTGGATTTGAAATTTGGATCAACCTAATATTTGCAACTTCAGGATTTCAACTTTGGACCAGCGTTATGAAATTGTTTGGATTTGAAAATTGGATCAACATAATATTTGCAACATTGGATAACAGTAGTTTTCATTATGGTTGATGTAAACATATTTATTCAATTGACAATAAGCAAAATGCTTATACAATATCTTTCTCATTTATACACACATTCACACAAGAAACACAATAATATATATATAACAAATAGAATTGATACTGTTACTATACCAACATCATGGTTGATTGGAATGTAAGGGACTGGTGCAGTAAGGTTTCATTACACACACACACACACACACACACATATATATATATATATATATATATATACATCAATTACATACGTCATAAGTATTTTGGATGAAATTTCATTATGGTTAAATCAGCTGCACAATATGACGCACCCACGATAATTAAAAATAGCTGCAATAAGACTTGTTCAAAATACAAAATGAACTGAATATTCTATTGTGTACAATACAGTAGTCTAATTCACAATCAAATTATATGCCAACACAATAGCATTCGGCCAAAAGTTTAAATAGTTTCATGGATGGCCAATCAAATTCGAATAATCTGTTCAGTACATTTTACATTATTTTGTTGAAATTATTATTAACATAGCCAAATTTATAAAAGACATTTTCCTCCAAATAACAGAAGTACATATATGTCCATAGCTGCAAACGTATGAATGGCATCTATAATAACCGACTCCAGTCCAAAATAAATATATTAGCTACCACACTTATCCTGTAACTGTACATGTCTAGATGTATGCAAGAGTGCAAGCATCTTTTGGAACACGGTGCCAATGTCGTCTAAAGATTCCAATCGCTTCTTGAAAAGCAGTTCTTGTACATGCATTTTACAGATTTGATCCTTTTTCGTGAAAATCCCGCCCCCCCCCCAAGACTTAAAATAGCGAGAACGTTATTATTAAAACAAACCATAATCATGAAACATAAACTAATCACTAATGTGAAAATAAGTTATATCTGAAATATGAAAATTTCTCATTCACTAAGCACAGGATTTTTATTTTCTGGGCTTAAAAAATCCAGCCCTTTCCTGGAAGTCAAATGGTCGCTCCCTAACATTAACATGTCAATTACAGCACCTAACCTAGCAACGCGTAGACACGCATGCTGAGTGATTGAAGTCCGACAACTTGATCGATCAATATTCAACAAAAGAAATGATATTTCAAGAAACTTTACGCAGCATCATGTTTCATGACAATTCATATTACTAAAGACACAAGTTTGGTACAAGTTATATACATACTTACCAGAAAAAAAGATGCGTCAAGTATTCTAGAATTTCTATAGTTTCGAAAAATGGCCGCGCTATGTTCAAATCACTGACCTGTATACATATATAGGTCAGTGGTTCAAATGAGATTAGGGTGGCGTGACGTCAGAATCCGGGGACTGTGGGATAGATATAGCCAGGCCGCTTGATAACTTCCACCAGATACCCCCATAACAGATATGCACACAATAACGGCTTCTCGGGTGATAATCTTAATATAGTAAAATATATATGATGGAAAAGACAACATTGATCCAACATCGCAATACCGATCTAAATCCAACACCATATAATCCAGCCCAGCTACATTGGATATGCATTGGGTTCGCGTTGTGCGACGTCGCGATCTAAAATCTACCTATTCCCAACATCGGGTGCCAGCTGGGTATACAATGTTCAAATTTGTTTATGGTTTATGTTGTTGTCTGTCTCTATAACAAATATGACCTAAAGTTGGTGGTTCTACAAGAACGGTTTCAAATAGAGACAAGACAATAATATCACATTATTGTGTGTTATCTGTGTACTGATCCACTTCCAAATATCATATACTCTTAGCATAGAGTAAGAGAATGATCAAAAAGTGATAACGAAATCATCCAATATTTAGTATTCAACGATTTTTCTATGCATTTTCACAGCTCTTATCTTATTATAAAAAGGGTACATATTTTCGGGACCTATTCAGTATGCTAAACTATTTCCTGTTGCATGGGTTTTGATTAAGAGCTATCCCGTTGGTTCATCGCGTGCGTATTACATATAACATTGGATTATATGCATGTGAGAATGAGATTCTGACATTTGGAATGTGTGTAGCGGATGACATGCAGATATCGACTACCTAAGAACAAAAACCAATCAGCTATTGATAACACATATAGTCAGTTTATACATCACTATGACAGTAATCTGAAACTACACATTATCCGACTGCAAAATATATAATGCGCCATTCGATTCGGTTAATTGACTTCCATTGATTGATGAGGATGCGGATTTCACTCGTAGTATGGATTGGATGTTCAGCTTATTCCATGTTTAGCTTATCACAGAATTGATTGGAAGTACATGCTGTTCGCATTTCATACGCCAGCAAATGTTAGTATATTTACTATTCTGCGTGGAGCCTAACTGATAGGGCCGATGGTCCTGACCTCTGACGCCAAGATTAAAATCCCAGCTGGCTATGCCTGGAGGGTGTTTCATCTTTCACTTCACTTCATTATCTCTGGATGTCCCTTGGCCCATCGGGTGGCCGTAAAACTACAACATTCCATGTGTTTTTCTTCATAGAATCTGCGTGGTGTCATTTCGACGTTAGAAATGGGTATCGTGTTTTTAATCGACTCCAGCTTATTAAATATGGGTACATAAACATTCTAGCACGATAAACACGATAGCACAGATTCACTTGGTCTTAATGTGACCTAACACTGTAACCGTCTGATACCGATCATTGTACGTACTGAATAGTTTACTGGGGATAGAGCTGTCATCCCCCCCCCCCTCCACCGCTCGTGTACTATATGGCTTTAAGAATTAGTTTAGTCTACTGGCGCTATCTGGCGGTAGGTAAACGTCATTGTTTATTAAACGCTTATCTTTCTCGTGCTAAGTGACTGACAGTTGTTCTCCTATAGTAATTGATCAGCGCCGATTATACAGATGTCTAGACGGCCTAAATGGGAATGTGCTTGGCCACAGATCTCTAGGATCCAGGTTAAAATCCAGGCCGGATTATGTATGGAGGTATGGCAGTTTATCTCTCCTTCCGGCATTGCTTAGCCAAATTGGTGTACAATGTGCGTAAAAGTTGTCGTAGACAATATAAAACACGTTATTCTAGATAACATATAGAAGGAGGGTTTAGAAAATGGCTAAATCAAGTTTGGAATGTTTTGTGATAAACAAATCTTCAAATCGACGATGACGGATTCGGTGTCTAATAATATGGGGGGGGGGGGGGACGGATATAAAACGAGCAATTTATGTCACATGTTTGGATTATCTAAGCCAGTAGACTCTGACACAGTATAGATTATATCTTGCCACACACACATTATATATATATATATATATATATATAGAGAGAGAGAGAGAGAGAGAGAGAGTTACACCAATATAAACACACTCCTCTTTTAAACACATTATAAGCAAATACGATAAGACATGGAGCTGTAGTTTATTTTTATGGAGCTCAATTTTATGATTGGAACAGAAAAACGTCAGACAAGATATCAGTAACTGGGTAAGCTAGACGTCTAGATGTTATAGACTTCTCACATCAATAAACTAGACGTCTAGATGTTATAGGCTTATCACATCGATAAACAAGACGTCTACGTCTAGATGTTATAGGCTTATCACATCAGTAAACTAGACATTTAGGTGCTATAGACTTATCATATCAATAAACAAGACGTCTAGATGTTATAGACTTATCACATCAATAAACTAGACGTCTAGATGTTACAGACTTATCATATCTTCCAAAGATAAACAGATTCTACTAATGGAGAGATCTGTCAGAAATAACAAAATTACAATAAACAACGATCGTAAACATTTCACTGACGAGGGGGTAGGGTAAATATATGTAACTAGGTCATATTTTACATATGATCACTGGTTGGTGCGAGTGATGTACGACATAATCCGATACACTACCTAATATTGTACGACGTATTGTACCCATACCACGTGTACCCATTACAATCATGTCAGCCAATAGCTCGTTAGCAGTGTCAACAATGGCTTCTCCGGCTTTGTTGGCGTATATTGTCTTATACTCGGCCTGTACCTGTAATAAGACGAATAATAATTATGGATAATATACAATCAAAACAATTGTTCGTCCACTAGTTATCTCATTCTGTCGATCGTTTACTGGTCTCCCTCTCTCTCTCTCTCTCTCTCTCTCTCCATCACACACACACACACACACACACACACACACAAATTCAATTATTATTAAAGTAATACTCTCTGTACCAGTATATATCTCTCAGCTTCTCTTTATCTATCTTAGCTGTTTTATTATTATTCATAGTCTGTCGGTAAACATTCTCATTTATTCTTGCCCGTCTACGGACGTATGTGTGTGCGTGTGTGTGCGTATATGCGTGTGTGTTTGCGTGCGTGTGTGTGTGCGTGCGTAATAACAAGTGAATACATAACCTACGTTGGTTTCCAGATGTTTATTAGAATATTTGTTTATCATTTCTTCGGTTTCTTCTTTTTCCTTCTGCATCAATCTTTGTATTTCCCCATCACTCAATCTCCCACCTTCTGGTAATATATATATATATATATATATATATATACGGTAAATTATAAATACTAATTAGTAATGTCTATAAGGACAATAGCTAGATGAAGGACATAAGGGGGTTGAGTACACAAATACCTAATAGACTATTTATGACAAGACGTGTTACTTCGCGTTTTAACATGGGACGCCATTTTGAATTCATGGAGCGCCAGGGCCCTAGCGGCCGGGGGTAGATTGTCACGGACAGCTCCCTTCGTTAACATGACGCCTAATGGCGCTTGATTCACTCTGCGCCGCTTTCGGCTGCAGTAACAGGAAAGGTATGCACAAATAAAGACATCCCAGAAAGGAAATGAAAGCTAGTGTAAAAATTTGATATGATCTGACTTTTTTAAATAAAGGATATTTAAAAAATAAGCATAACAATTTGAAGTAGACAAGCCCCTACTTGAGATGACCCAAGTAGTAGGCCCAAGCAGGATCTATCTAGATCTATATTTGTTTCAGACAAAATCTTATTAAATTTTATTGAACAATATCAAACCTATTAATCAAAAAATGGGTATGTAAGATATACATAAGCTTACAGTTACATGTACTGGAGCCATTGAAGATGTTATGGGCGAGAGGTACATTTTACTTTATTATTGTTAATAATATAATTGGACTTCTAAAGTTACATTACTAAAATCAGATAATGTTTCCCTAATTATAGTAATTATAAGTAGCTGAGTATTTACATGATCACATGCATCCATATTTATTTTTAAACGTAAGCAATTGGTATAGATATATATGGACTTCTATTTATAATTTAAATGTTATGAGATTAATTATTAAATACCTCAACTAGTGGTACAAACATTCATTTTGTTATTTTTTCTATTGACAGAAGTAAAAGATGGGTTATTAATTATTGTCGTTCAGATTTATGATGAGGAAAGATTTAAATTACTCGAATACTAATTGTACAATGTATGATATGCACTTCACTGAAACGGAATTCATGAACCAGACAAGAGATAAACTTATCTAGAATGCTATTTCAACTATTTTTGATGTACCAAATCTACCGCATGCATCCACTGGAATCAAAGATGAAGGTATTAATAGATAGGAGACCTACACAGGAGACAGCTAGGGCCAGCTGTGATGGAAATTAATATTTATAAATATTAATGGTGAAAATTGGTATTATAAAATTAATTAAATAAGAAATAAGGCATCAAACCCATGAAATTTTATCAGCCCATTTTATATTTTAATACAAAAAAGGATTACAAGCACCTGAATTAGTACCTGAATGTTCAGCTTATGTGCTTTAATTGGTATACTTCTATTCATAACTTAAATGCATATCAAATCAAATTCTTTAACCAACTTGAAAAAAGGAAAACATGTGTTTACACATTGTGTATGCACTTGGTTCAAGTCATTATTTTACAAGGTATTGTTCTGTTTCAGTCCTTGAAGTTCTATGATGATGAGATACCATGTAAACAGGCCAATCTCTTGGATACAGATTTACTGGTGTTGGATGTGATAGATGAGTTTGGGTTATCTGTTACAGTAGTCAATGCATGTGTCTATTACATCTCTGGGTATATTCTGTCTAACTTTAAACAGTTCACTGATCTGGACTAAATGTCATATATTTGTAGTAGTGGTTGTTTAGAGCTCGAAACAATTTGGGTTATTCCGTCCATTTGATAACAAATGACTGATTGTAACTATAGATGAACCCGTGGCACAAGAGATTTGATGCCGTTTATTGTGTGAAAGTACTAATTTCTCTATTTCTAACATGTTAACGCAAACATAAACATTGTTAATATTCCATGTATATTCTTTGTTCTCAGTTGGGCAGGCCTATATTAGATTTTTTTAGTTAATATATGATAAATGGACATGATGAATATATGGTGGGAAATGTATGGACTATGATAAACTGACTTGATGAAAGTATGTATGTATGCATTTACCTCATATATACCTAATTGTTTTCATTAAAGCTGTAAAATAACCTAAACCACGTTCAATTATTTTCTGATCAGCTGTCAAGTGATCGCAAATTGTAGGCTATGAATTAAGTGACTGGGCTGTGAAATCACTTAATTCTTTATTTACAGTTTCAGAGCATTGTTTTTTTCGATATCATGTGCACACAATTAAAGTGTTAATTAATAAAAGAGTATGTGATCATGTAACATATAGTACTAGTATTGGCAATTCATTTCAACCATGCACACACATGTACACGATCACATGTGGAGAACCAGAGAGCTTTTGTTTATCAGAGAAATACCTCCGGTCGCTAGGGGCGCTACTGGTTCAAAATTCAACATGGCGCGGCAAGAGTAACGCCTCTCTATATTTAAGCTCTCTGATATAACTAAACATGTCATAATAATAATAATAATAATATTATTATTATTATTATTATTATTATTTAAAAACTGTTCAAAAGCGTCGTATTATTCACAGATACATTTTAGATTTATTTATTTATACAGTTTGAGACCTTATGGAGCTACAGAAAATGTTCGTGATCATTTGTCATCATAACGTTCACATACCTGATGATTATCATAACTTACTTGCTGTATGTAGAGTAGGCCGTTCAGGTATATGGATCAAGAAGATGTGATTACCTGGTCGATGAAGATTACGTAAATACCCTGAAAAACAACCACCATATAAGTCTAGTTTAGTTAGATATTTTGCACGAGTTCCCAAACAAACAAACATTTGTTTTACAAAAGACACAGCACACACACACACACACACACATATATATATATATATATATATATATATAACACGTGTACGTGTTTGCGTGTATGCACACACACACACACACACACACACACATATATATATATATATATATATATACTCTTAAGTCTATAGGAGACAATAATTCACAGATTGTCTACGTAAATTCACAGCTCCACCAACGATATATTATGACATAATTTGTCATATTGTACAGCCAGATTACATTACAATAAAAGGCCATATTATTCTATACTTACAGTCATAAGCCTGTTCGGAATGTTTACTTCTGTCAACAGGAATGACGACAACAAAATCCTTATGATCCCCGCTAGCTGTGTGTGACGTCATATCTTTCCGTTATAGACTGTAGTATGATGTTGTCTATCTCAAGTTAATAAACTGTTACCTGTGACGTTCGCTTCTTATCAGTGATGCGCGACTTACCTTCGAACCGAATACCTATTGATCAACAATAATGTCCTATTTGGGGTCTCGGTTGGGGGAAATAACAACTGTACTTCATCTAAACTGAAATGATCAGAACTCTCTACATAAACATATACACCGTTTTAAATGTTGTCCTGTATGTATTTATTCATATGAAGTCGGAAATCAACTCCATTGATCAAAGAACTCAATACGTTTAGCTGTGAGACTAAGTGCACTTTGTCACCTGATTCAAATTTTCATATCTGGGTTCGAATCCTTGTTATCTGGGTAGGTGAGATGAGTTCTCTACAAAGTTGCCACTCGGCTATATGTCTATGATTTGACTAGAGATGAGACTAAACAACGCGCTCACTCACACACTCACTCACTCGATCACTAACTCACTCACTTTTTCTCCTGATATATACACGTACAATTAGTCAATTTCACAAAATCCAGGAAGATATATTATTTCTAACGGATTATTGTGATTATACGTCTACGTGTTTGTTTTAAGAGTCTTTCTGAGGATGATTCGGTATATAACATGTATTACATTTCGAGAGCAGATTACCCTATAGAGTACCTCATTAGTATGATTTAACCTGTACTTTTTGTTACTGGCGTGCGTGCGTGTGTGTGTGTGTTAGTGTGCGTGTGTGTGTGTGTGTGTGCGCGTGTGTTGGCTCGCGTGTGTGTGTGTGTGTGTGTGTGTGTGTGTGTGTGTGTGTGTGAAGTATTTAGACTTTGACTCCATTTAGCATCATGATCATGTTTTCTATTCACTATAGGACACTGACTGTCGTCATCTAATTATTCATCTCTAATTAACCTTCAGTGTGACTGTAAACAAGAAGCTTTAAGGTTGGAGAGGAGAGATAATTAATTAGATTTGCTCGACCTTTGTTTAGCTATTATTGTTATTATTGTTACTATTGTTACTAATGTTACTATAATAACTATTTCTACTGTCTATGGTTGTAACTATTGGTGCTGATTCTGTTGTTGTTGTTGTTGCTTCTCCTACTACTATCATTACTACTACTAATAATAATAATAATAATAACGTTTGAATATTAAACAAAATCAGTTCATCATTATTATTATTATTATTAGTAGTAGTTGTAGTAGTAGTAGAAGTAGTAGTAGTAGCAACAGCAGTAGCAGTAGTAATATTAGTAGTAATATTAGTTGTTGTTATTGTTGTAAACAATTGCACACTAGAGCTGTTTGATACACTAATCACATCTAATCTATCATACACTAATCACATCTATGGTGCACTAATCTCATCTATCGTACACTAATCAGATCAATCCTACACTAATCATATATATCTTATACTAATCACAGCTACCGTACACTAATCAGATCAATCCTACACTAATCATACATATCTTACACTAATCACATCTATCGTACACTAATCAGATCAATCATACACTAATCACATCTATGTATAATGTCTAATCGCATCTCTCGATGTACCAGAGTGTCAACATTTTCCTTTAATATCATTCAACAATGGCGGTACACGAAAACAGTGTGTCATTGAAATATTACATTAATTAATAAATAATACACTGTATATGGTTTTTAATCCATCGGGAAGTGTTGTGTACTTAATCTGTATCAGCATCAAGTAACGAGGAACAACGTTAAAGGTTTTGTTTTCATGTTCAAGTTGGTTTATTATTGACAAGAATAACAAGAAATTATTTACGCAAAACTTATGATATATTATCGGATATTTACAAAAAGGTCTGTGTGACGTATATTTAGGTCAATGCGTGTGCAGTTAATATATATATATATATATATATATATATATGCAAAACGGAAATATGACGAAACAGCGTCAATAAGTTACCACACAAAAATCATAACGTTCTAACTTTGAATAGTATCTACTAGAAACGAAAAGTTATTTCATTCATAAATCTGTATTCATATCAGATACAACGGTAAAAATATGAACATTAAAATATATTTAAATGCCCAAACACCAAATGTAATATATATATATCATAATATATATTAGTGCTTAGTATTAAAATGTTCAGCATCATCAAAATGGCGATCGCAATTAATTATTAGTATTAAAAAAGTTAAACCGCACATCACTGAAAACTAAAATGCCCTGGCACAGCATACGTCATCATAAAATACTAAACGTTTGACTGTCTTTGTACAATAATCCTTCGTTAATTATTGATCTATCGGGATAACAAACTGGTTTTAGTGTTTGTTAATTATATATTTATTTAACATAAGATAATAGTTAGTATTTAAACGTATATTTTCTATATTTTTAACATATATACATCTGCAAATTGCATATGCATGTGCTATATGAAATATAGGGTGTCATCCCATTTGTCAGACGTCCCATTTGTCAGACGTCCCATTTGTCAGACAGTTTGGGGTAGGACAACTTTCCACCACCCTCCCTTTATAATTGGTTAACCCCACACTTCCAGTAACACTTTGTTGTTTTTATATGTCATTGTTAATATTGACTAGAAGGATTAACTAAGTTGGCTTCCTCAATTAAATACTGCGTGTGAACAATACACTGTACACTTACCATTATAACAAACGAGGATTGTCAGTTCTGTACCGAAGAGATCCTCTCGTCCAGCAATAGATTCGAAGAGCAGCAGGTTTGGCCCTTCTGCCTGAAAATCAAGTCCAAGATGTTTGGATTGAAGCCATCGATGGTGCTCCCATTGTACCAAGATCTATCGAGTTCAACGATTATATGGTAACCAACTGGGTTGATGACGATGCCCGATTCCCTGTGCCGCTCTGGAATCATCATCAAACCCCATAGGTCCAAGAACCAACAACAAACCGGAAGGTTTTCACCACCGCCTCAATTCAGCACTGGCTCACCGTCAGCCGAATCTCTTTAGATCCATCGACATCATCAAGAAGGTCGAGAAAACAGAAAATAAAGCTGGCTCAGATTGACTTCGGTGCTGCACCTCCACAACGAAAACGAGTGTATAAGGAACTGGAAACCCGTCTAGCTCGATTGAAAGACCACCTCGCAACTGGGATGAAGACACCACTTGAATACCTGGATGCTGTTGGCAAGATAATAAAGATGGATTAATGATAGACATTACAAAGTAATTATTAATATACAATACTAGTATATTGTTTGACAACATGATATGTAATGTACATGTAACGTAACATAAATAAACATGTAATGAATACTCTTATTATTATGTTTTTGGATTGGTCCATTAATGAGGAATAGGTAAAGGGACGGGGATTATGTGTGCATTGAACCGTATAATGTGTGAATATAAGGTGTCTGACAAATGGGACGTCTGACAATACACCAAAATATAGAGATTTCAACCAATAAAATGTGAATATAATCGGCAATATTTTGATATTTTTGCTCAGACAAAATAATCTCGACCACTTTTTGTTTAATACTATCCAAATTTGTTTATAATAAGTACTTCATAATATTTAAATACCACTATTAAATGATAATTTCAAATAAACAAAACAATAATGGTGTAGAATTTTAATAAAGAAAAAAAAATTCAATATATTAAATATTGATAATAAAAATTATTAAAACATGAATACAACATGACAACGATATAACATTACTATTATTAACTAAAAAAAGTTAATAATTTTGAGATAGTTTAAATAAAACAATATTGGCTATTATGAGTAAACAATACTAATAAATATTGTTTACATTTACCATAATCATCAAGGATGATGGTAATAAATATGCCTTCATTGTGTTTACATATTAAACATAATGCTTTAATAAAACTGTGATCAACAACAGTAATATAATGTTCCGTAAAGATACAGTATTCATAATGTTTCTAAGGAGCTTGTCACTTGTTGAAACTTAGGGTAGAGACCATTGGCTTTCGTCAATTGGACAGTGCCACCTGGTGTTGACTTCTGTTGTGCCTTTATTATTGATGGTGGTGTTTATAGGGATCTTTCAGGATAAGTGGGGTGATGATGTCTGGTGGAAATGTTGATTTTCTTATATTTCAATGTTGCTAGGTGACGATCTAGGAGTTTGAAGTCTTCGGGGAATAGATGACCTTTAAGTGGGCTTGGCAGTTGAGCAAATAATGTACCGGATTGTATGCTTATTGATAGTGAAGGCAGAGTGCTAGGGATGACGGACGGGTGAAGTTTCGTGTGTATGACCAGAACCTTAGTCGTCTGAGTTGGATGTCGGCCAGTCTGTTGTTAAGGGAGTTATGCCGTGGTGCTCTGGTATAAATCCTTGGATGCTGTCGTATGGTCTGTATAGATTGATTCCAGTTGATTGAAGATTAATCTGTCCATGAGATGGTTGAATGTGCCAGGGGTATGGGTTCAGCATGATCGACGGCTTCTAAAGCCCGTGGCTTCGTTCACTAGTTTTTGGTAGCTCGGTCGTTGCTTCAATTGAAGTTAGCATTTCTGGTTGTGGCCGCTATTGCTGCTCTTTCAGAATCAACTTTCTTCTGGATGGGGTTCTGTACAATTACTTGAATGAGAGTTTCTAACCACGGAGCAGGTTCGTTGAACCCTGGGGTGTGATTGGAGGTGTGCCGATTTCCTTCTGGAGCCAAACTACCTTGATTGACCACGAAGCGTCATTAAAGACTCTAGAATCATGTTGTATTTCTTCTTGTACTTTGTGTACAATGTCGGTCTGAATAGGTTTGGAACCAGTTCTCAGGAGGTATGTAACTGTTTCCTTTTTATTAACAGACGGATGGAGGTGATTCCTAATTATCTATACATCAAGAGGGAGCTTGCTTCATTGGGAAGGCCCAAGATGTAGCGTAGTGGGATTATTTGTGTTCTTTCTAAGGATTGTAAGGCTGAGTCGCAGGCCAATAGAAGGACGGGAGCAGCGTATACCATAACATATTGTATCAAGGACTTGCACAGAGTCAAGAACATCATCGTATTGACTACGCTCTTCAGATTTATGATGACATTGATCATGTTGAATCTGGATTTTACTTTACGTTTAGTTTCTGTTACATGTTGGGTGAATGTCAGTCGACTGTCTATTGTAATGCCGAGATATTTATAATTGTTGACCATTTCCAGAATTTGTAGGCCGAGTTCAAATTTATGCTGACTTTGTGTAAATGTATTGAAAGGTCATGGTATTGGTCTTAGCTGGGGAGAAGTATAAGCCTATGCTGTTGACTGCCTTGTCTACTGCTTTTAGGGCTTTCCGGAGTTTGTGTGCTGGGTTATTTCCGTGTGAAATCAGTACAAGTATCGTCGGCATAAGTCAGAATCTCTACTCGTAGGGATAGAGTGACTGCCAGGAATTGGGTGACAAGACTATTCTAGATGATGAGGGAGATTGTAGATCCTTGAGCAAATCCAGTGGTGAAGTCATGCGGGTTGGAAATAGTTCATTATATCTTTACTTTCTATCGGCTTGTAAAGCGGTCTTCGTGTGATGGTCTTAGCAGATATTCCCAGGAGATAAGGAAGTCCAGCATGGAAACATAAGGCCAAATACATGAAGGCGACAAACACTGGCTTAGTTCTTTATGTGATTTTTCTAGCCATGGCCGTGGTTACTAAATGAATGATGGGGTCTAAAGTGGATCTGTCTTTGACGAATTCGACGATATTTGTCGTCTTGGGGGGGGTTCCACAGATTTCTTGCTAAAATCATTCTCTCCATAAATTTAGAGAGGGTGAACAACGTGGAGATGGGGAGGTGTCCTTTTCCTCCTGATTTAGCAATTGGGGTGACTATTGTCGTCCAGGATTGGTTGACACCATTTAATAGGGCACGGTGTTGTTTATATTTTATCGATACAAACTGTAAACATTAAATGGTTCTCCTATAAAGATACCAATATTTAATGCACGACAATCTACTAGTACTATAATATGTATTATAATAAGTATTCGTACTTCATATCTCGTCCAGTATAACTGGTCGCCTCCTATCAGCCAATAATGTGTACTGAGGATGACGCCGTCAGTATGGAGATGTTGGACTTCTAATCGAGACTGTCAAAGATTTGGCTGATTGGTTTATTTCATGACCATTGATGTATGGTAATATATTATATGAACAACGGCAAAACAGACACGACTTCGTCTTCTTTTAGGTTTTTAAATGGCCAAGATGGGTACTACTGTATATACTTGCGTATAAGGCTATCTCATGTATAAGACGAGGTCAGTATGTAGGTCTATATCGCGGAAAACTACTTAATTTAAATATAAGACGGGGTCAGTATGTCGGTCTATATCGCAGAAACAGCTTTAGCGGTTAAATAATGATATTCTGATCAATGTCTAATATAAATGCTAATTTAGTAAAATTGCTGTCAGAAAAATGGCTGCAGACATGGATCATCTATCAGCAATAACAGTGCATATTTTGTTATTATTTTCTCATGTTTTGTTTTTATTTTGTTCCTATTGTTAGTAACCCTTATCGTACCATAATGTAGGTGAAATATATACAAAAATGATATCATTATGTTTTAGAATACTAAATTAAAGGCAAGAATATAATAAATGATTTTGAATAAACGTTTTTGAATATAAATGAGTACACATTGATGGATAGAATATGGATACTATCATATGACAACAAAATATTCCCGTTGACTCATATATAAATCAAGTAGGAAAACAAATATTTTCAACGATTTAAACCCCGCTTATTATACACCAGTATATACGGTATCAAAGACTCTCAATAGTTTATTTCAATTTTCAACTATAATAATAATAATAATAATTACAAACTTCTATTGCGCCAATATCCTCGAAAAGAATCGAGCTCAGTGGGGCAAGGGGTTGGCCAAATTTCATCAACAAAGATCAGATGGAGTGGAAACTTAGGAAAATTAGGGGAAAAAAGCAAGTCTCAAAAGGTGAGCTTTCAAGTGATCACGAAAAGAAAGTATGCTATTCAATGACTTCACATGATCAGGGAGTGAATTCCAAAGACCAGGTACAGCAACTGAAAAAGGTACGTGTGACTAATATGAAATGATACTGATTGTTGTATCTTGAGAGATTTTCACCTAACAAAGGTCATCTTACAACAACAAAAAACAGAATCATAAATATTTTATCTATTTCAGACCAAAACTTGGAAGGTATTGTATTTCTCGAGACTACATAATAATGTTGATGGTCCATAGCATTAATGGTGATCATCATTATCATCACGATCAGCATGATCATCGTGATAATGATGGCATATTAATATGTTATGAATAGAAGAACAAGGAGACAAAGAAACAACTTCATTACGTGTCACTATGAATACATCAAAGAGACCCTGAATCAAATGTATAAACGGCGAATGAGGCAACAATTCCACAATAAAGCTTACACAAATAGATGCGAGACAAAGTGAACAAATGGGAGCTGCAATTAACCGCTAACGATCAGTTCGTTGTGACCACAAAAATCTAAATCGTTTTCCAAACCACTTCGTGTCGGCATTCTGTCAAAGACAATAGTTATTGCGGACGCTTGCTAAACAAAAACGAAGTGACAATTATATTGCACCATTTATCTGAAAATAATTGTTTGCGTTGTAAACACTGTCCAATTAGAGTTCTGTGCGCAGCCGTTGGCCGCATTATCCATTGTCCATCTCGATTTTAGAAGTGGTTTGGTTTTGTTGTTCGGGGAGAATCCCCAGGCTGTCGCTCAATCAGCACAGCCTCTATGTTGGGGTAGTTGAGAAACTTCCTCCCCCACCACTCACAGGGGAGCAGTACGGAAAGATGGAGCCGAAATACCCTGAGGGTGGTCACTGCCAGAGTGTTTTACGTCCCCAGGTTTTTTAACGTCCCCCTTTACTTTAAATAATTCAGTGGAAAAGTTTCGACCTCTTACGGGGTTCGAACCTGCGACCGTTGGCACCAAGTGCCGAGTGCTTAACCGCTAGGCTACCGGAAAGTGGTTCTCCAAAATATATATCAGGACAAAGTACGCTCACGAAGCAGATGGCGGAACCTGTTTGGACGAAGGCTACGCTTGCTGCCGTAACGAGTCATTGACACCAACCACGTAATCACGTGTTATTAAGAACAGCACCGTGTTGTTGTTGTTGTTGTTGGCTGTACCATAGATTAATTAAATACTGAGTGTTACTAGACAGGTGATTTAGACGACAACAAGTTGTCTTAAATAAGGCACCAGAATAATTACACCACGTGATAGTAGAGCCGATTGCCTTCGTCAAAATGCGATCTATTTCGTGGCTGATCGTTGTCCTAACCATTATCGCAACGCGGTACTCTTCTTGTGAAAATATCGCGATATACTCGTCCACCTTTAAACGACTCAACAACAAAAATATATCATCTGACGAGCAGATCGTCTATCGTCTCGTTTCGCGTGTTCTCTGTGCCGTCTACTGCTCCAGGTATCCCATGTGCGTTGGTTTTACTGCCGACTTCAGCCAGTCATCGTGTTCCGTGTGGCTGACTAATGCCTCGATTATCATGGAGCAATGGGACGTGCCGGGCAGCGAGGCTTACATAGACGTAAAGTTTCCGTGGAGAAACGATACCCAGCCGGTGATGACGGTTGACAAACAGTGGGCCTGGCATTTCGTCAGTAACTACGTAGAGTAAGTATACCCTTTTCCCGTTATTGGAATTTATCCTTTCGAAGTTGAGCTTCTTCCCTGTCTCCGGAAAACAAATTCCACCAAGTGTGAGCCGGTTTCGAACCGACAGCCTGAATGTGTTTACTAAGTAAATTATACTAATACATCAGATTACTGGAATTTATTCATATGAAACTAATAATAATAATAATAATAATAATTGTTTCGGTTAAAAACGCCCATATAATCATTTAAACTATTCAAGGTTTACTGTAAGAATAAAATTTTATTTATAATAGAACAAAACAATTGTTTCAAGATAAAAAATAATCTTCCATCTTGGCGACATATAATTATTTGTTACATACGGATCAGAGGTGTTTGAGATTATTACTTCATTATTCGATGTCATCCATAAATGTGGAAATGTATAACAATCTTAACTGATCCGGACACAAAATAAACATCTTTCTGTTGACAAACACGAAACAAACACTATCGCATTATCTAAAGCCGGGTACCATTAAAAACATATTGCTATGATTAACTTTAAATTCGTATTAATCATTCATTCGAAAAAAGACAGAAAAATTAGGGAAAATGTGATGAATACATATTGCTTTATTTCTGTACCTTAAGTGTGTTGGTTGTCAGTTTTTATGTCTGATCCAGATATTTACCCTCCAGGATTTTTATTCGAACAAATTAACGTATCTTGGGTAATGACAATCTAGTAAACTATACTTTATATTTATTCAAGATGAGTGATTTAGATAATAAACAAACATCAACCGCTAAATGTATGATCAAATAAAGACTGTGTATACAACATCGTTTATAAAACTCGGAAATCGTTTCTACATCGAAGACTATCTGGCAAGTAAATCTCTGGATAAACTGATCCGTGTATTCATTAGTTTTCGATGGAATCGTTGCAATGTTTTTGGCATCGTCCATCCGAGTTAAGTATTCGTAAACAGCAACAGGTTCACTGGAGCTGCCTGGTTGTTGGCTGATATATGAACATATCACTCATTCGCTGAACTTTCAAAACACTACATCTGAAATCATCCGTTGTATGGTTCCACAGAGTTACAGACTACATTAGAGAGATCGTACAAAACATAAATAATCCTCGTTCGTGATACACCTCGGACTCTAACCGTTTAGTTGTATCCAGAAACAGCCAGAACGAGCCACGTTTAAATAAAAACATCCAAAAATGGTTTGTTGTATCGATCTCTGTATTATTATTATTATTATTATTAGTATTATTATTATTATTATTAGCAGTAGTTATTGGTGATAGTAGTAGTAGTAGTAGTAGTAGTAGTAATAGTAGTATTTGGTGGTGGTGGTGGGTAGTAGTAGTAGTAGTAGTAATAGTAGTATAATCATCAGCAGCAGCATCATAGTCATCATTTTAAATGATGACAGGTTTAACTCTCACAATGATAATAACAATTATGATTGACATTTTTCAAAACTATTTTTTCTTGTAAGATCTTAATTGTTGTTTAACTTTTTTTGTTAAATGTCGGCACATATTTGATGGGTATTCAATAAGGCGGAGAGGGTATTGTGTTATGGAATTTCAATTTCCTTGAATCTATTAATTTCATTTCCGTCATACTGTTAAACTAGTTTGTTATTATATATATATATATATATATATATATATATATATATATATATATATATATATATATATACGCTCGCGCCACACACACACACACGTAACCACTAATTAATTCCTCGCGAAAAATCTTCATATTAATGACAATTTTGTATTTATTGTATTATTTATCGACATTTTCAATCCTTCCGCAGGCAATATTACTTTATTGAGGATATAACTACGTCTACTAGGCCTACTTTACAATATTGACACAAATTTTGGGAGAAACTTTTACTATGAAAGTGGTATAAATATTTTTAAATAACCGTACAATTTTATTAATAATATTTAATAAAGTTTACTGAACAAAATACGGTGGAATAACGCTTTCAAATATTCTTAGAGGTAATTAAATCAAAACGCTTGTCTCAATATTAGTAAAACAGAGGGACTAGCAACACGTGTTTTAATGTATTAATATACAGTCATACCCCGCCCTACGTCATTAATTGGTTTCAAAAGCCGTGACGTGACCCAGGTTTTAATGCAAACCGGACGTAATGCATTTTGATGTAAATATTGTATTGTATATACTTTACACACACACCTATATATATATATATATATATATATATATATATATATATATATATATATATATATATTGTTACTTGCACAGTTCAGATGATGATTTCGGAAGCTCTTCAGGAAGCGGATCAGGATAAAGATAATGATCTATCTGAAGATACAAAATGATATAAGGTTAATAATTTATTATTATTATTGCAATTTATTATAATTTACAAAATGTTTTTAACTTAACAATAAAAAAGACATTAAAATATGATTGTAATGATTGACTTGTAGAAATAGGGAGAATATGGTAAATAAAATAATTCTGGATCAAGATGTTACCCCGTGATTCATATGTCATTTCGTTTTATCAATAATACTTCAGTATGAAACGGGGATCGATCACTGCCGCCAGACAAAAGACGACACGATCCTGATTCTGTGATAGACGTGTCTCAGTGTAGTAACAGACATATTGATGTGTCCTGATTTTGTGTTGTCTATAATTCAGCATTGAGCCCAATAACAACTAAACGTAACAATGTTCCGTACCTGGCTTCAATCTACTGTCTCAGTAAATCGTCTCATAATTGTCAATAGTTCCATAAGGGATTTACAATTATTAACCTTTAAGCTTTCCCGTGCCAAATTCGTGTTTTCCAAAACTCACTAAATTTCTAGCCCCCCCCCCCCCACAAAAAAAAACCCGGTAAAAATCGGTATGTAAATATAAAGACGATTAAATGATTACATCTAACCCATAAATGGTTTCCATTTATTCTTTCAAAAGAACACATATAATAATGAACACCTTTAAACTTCTGTTGTATGTTCTCATTTTATGTTCTCAGCTGTTTCCAGGGGCGGCTCAGTGGTCTAGCGGTAGCGTGTTGGACCACAGATCACTACCACCCGTGTTCGAATCTCGGCGTGGGCATATCTGAAGATTGTTTCGTCTTTGACTTCGCCTCATTACCTTTGGGGGTCGCTCGGCCCATTTAACGTAACGTGTGCACAAAAGAGGCCGTAAAACACCAGTTATCCTCATCATCTCAGTTGTTTCCTCTGCTGTGAGATTTATCACCTTTAAGTCGCATACAATGTCCAAGGCTCGAAAAGCGCCGAGCTTAAAAACTCAAGTATAAATGATTAATAGAAACTCATAGGTATATTTAGGGTGTAAAATATGTGCAGTAGTAGTTTTTTAATATTTGTTTGCCTCCACTGGAAAGATTGTACATACAACACATACGCAGAATAAAATTTACACAAACAATACATTTAAAACATACGTCTTACTGAGTCAGTTAATATCAGGAAATGGAAATAAAACTATGTTTATCGCAGCTCGACTATGAAGAGTAATGTTACAAGAATCCATCAAAAAGGCAACAGAATGTGCCATGCCATCTTATGGGTTTTGCTTCAGCTTGTACCGGTAGAGGGCACTTCCAGTTATTGGTTTTAAAATGTTTCGATGCTTGTAGTGCGTTTCATGCTCATAATTTTGCTAAAAAGAAAAATGGGGAATGAAATGCGTTGTTAAATATTTTGCTCGAATTAAATGTTTGAGCTTTTAAAATGGCATTATTTTATACTCATTACACCGAACCGAAGGAAGAATTTACATCACAGTGAAAGATTTCAGATTATCGTGAGATAAGTCGATAATTCGGTAATTCTTTGCCTTTATTTATCGATTTGAATGACAACATAGATTAGTGCTGATCCATATATTATTCACATCTAACATATATCTAAAGATAATTACCTTTTCAGTGGATTTGTATTGCCTTCATTTGACGTTATAAAAATGCTAAACTTTTATAAATGGAGTCCTTTCACTTTTGTAGGTAGGTTTTTTGCCCTACACATTCAGTTCATTAAGTTCTCGCCAGATGGCGATCTTGCCTTCAGATGTGTTTGTTAACTGATATGTGACATATGGGTAATACATGTGTTTGGCTACATGTCTGTGACAAAATATAAGCATTACATCTATTTAGCTTGGATTGTCGTTTACCAGCTAATTATATATTTAATTGTGTTGTTTGGCAAAAATACAAAACTGTTCGATATTCCTATGTAATATTATATTGCCATACTGAGATAATTTGTTGCATAACTATGTCATAAATTAAGGGGGTATACTTTTATATGCAATATCGCTTACTTTATAAAACAAATATTAGATTTTCAAACTTATAATGATTATTGCCGAATATGATATAATAATGTAATGATGAGCATATTAAATATTAATGTGCATATTTTGAAGCATATGAGCTGCATTATTAATGCTAGATTTTGGAATGGGAATGCAAGAAGTATAAATATATGTTTTAATCGTTGTTTTGCTTCCGGTTATATTTTGTGTGTACTAAACACATCTCAAATCAACATTCACTAAATTAACCGATAAGACGGAATTCCTATCAGAGCTATCTATTATATTAGGTTATCATACTAGGAACAGTGAATATATGACTTGAAATATATTTTATAATCACGGAACAATACAAATATAAATGAAAGGTAACTTATGTAATTGTTTCAAACGGATATAAAGATACATGTTATTTCATATCCAATAACGTATAGATGTCTTTTAAATTTAGGTGAAAGATGTACAGCACATACAGCCAATTAATTCGTTGTATTGTCATTTTAAGGTGTCTAGAATAAGTTGTCGTTTACAAATGATTATTTATCCTCCCAGTCGATATCACAGGCCATTGATAGAGTGCTTACGCTCTAATCTGTGGCATACTAAATTATAACATTGACATATTTCAGCCTTGAAGTTAACAAACATAATCAAACAAGGTTTTCTAATTACACATCTATATTAAACAATCTTTCTGTTCTTCCTTTCCTTTCTGATCTGCTTATTTTATGTTGAATTGTTTAATCAAATAGTAATGATGGTGTGGTTGTTTATCATCACAAAACAATCGTTAATATTAGCTGACAAGAATTACAAACAATTAAGGTTAATACAAGCTTCCATCTTCCGATACTGTAGAGACAAAAGATGGTTTTACTTCGATCTTCGATCTTTCCTTACAATAAGATGGAGTTATGATAAAGAAAGAGATCGTTGTTCGAACGTTAGGTAATAGAATTGACATATTATCGGTACTGGTAGCAGTTCCTATGAGAAAATACTAGATCAAAACTAGACGTTATCATTCATTTAGCAACCAAGATCACAACTAGAAAATGCCTCAGAAGAAGCAAACCAGTGTTTGTCGCCTTCATGGATCAGGACAAAGCATTCGAGCGCGTTGATGATCTTTCCATGCTGGACTCCCTTAACTCCATGGACATATCTGAGAGGATCAGCACATAGATAGAGAACTTTTTAACAAACAGAAAGATAAAGGTTAAGATTCAAGGAACCATCTCCAACCCTCATGATATTCCCCACCATATTTAACGATCTTGGCGCCCTACTCCTGACAGTCACTCTACCTCTATCAGTAGACATCCTTGTTTATGGCGACGACCTTGTTTTGATTTCACACGGAATTAGCACAGCAGATAAACTCCAGAAAGCCCTAAATCCAGTAGACAGCTTATGCTTATACCTCTCTTCAGCTAAGACCAAGACAATGGCTTTCAACACAAGTAGACAACATAAATTTAAACTCGGCCTACAACATCTAGAAATGGTCAATGACTAGAAATATCTCGGGGTCACCATAGATAGAAGACTCACTCGACATGTAGCAAATACAAAGGGTAAAGTAGACTCCAGATTCAACCTAATAAAGGCCATCACAAATCTCAAGATTGGTATCAGTACCAAGATGCTCATAACCCTGTACAAGTCCTTGATACAGTCTGTCCTACAATACTCTACTCCCGTCCTTCTACTAGCCTGCAACTCAGCTTTACAGACCTTAGAAATAATACAGAGTTCCACTATGCTACATCTTAGGGCTTCCCAACAATACAAGCTCCATCTTGATATATAGATAATCATGAATCCTCGTGAGAACTGCTACCAAACCCATCCAGACCGACATTATACACAGAATACAGGAAAAAAACACAAACAGATCCTAGAGTCTTTAACGACGCCTCGTGGTCAATCAAGGCAGCTTGGCTTCGTAAAGAAATCGGGATACCTCCAATCACATCCCCATGGTCTAACGAACCTGCTCCATGGAACACCAACCATCAACATCTATACCGACACCAGTGCCCAAACAAACGGAACCGCAGCCTGGGCCTGTTTCATCAAAGAAAAAGACGAAGAAATAAGAGGCAGAATCCCAAACCACACCCCAATCACATTAGCTGAGATGCACGCAGTCAAAGCAGCACTAACATGGATATCGAGACAGTCTATCCATGGAAGAGTCATCATCCACTCGGACTCTATGAGGGCACTAACCATCATCACCACAGCCAATTTCCACACCTATCCTGAAATCATCACAGAAATACACACCACGGCATCAACCCTCGGTAGCGGGGAATCCAAGTAATACTCCACTGGGTTCCAAGCCACATTAACCTTCAGGGCAACGACCAAGTCGATAAACTAGCAAACGAAGCCACGAGCCTAGACGTCATCGAATATGCCGAACATACCCCAGGCCAGACATGGAGTCAATTCCATTTTGTCAATTCCAATTCCACTCAATTCAATTTGGTCAATTCCAATTCCACCTCAAATTTATCAATTCCAATTAAATTCCATTTCCGACTCTTTTTTGCCTAATATTTTTTACCATGAGTAGATACTCCGAGTACCTACTTGGAATACATACTCCGAGTAGTTTATATTCCAAGTAGGATTGTCATGGAAGAAATATTTCTGAATTAAAAAATTAAATGGTAAATTAATTTGTGGATTTAATTTAATTTTGCCTGTTCTAAACATTGAACGGGGGTAAATTCTTAAATAGCAATATCTCTATATAGATTACAGACATGCTATGTGGTGGTGTCACCGTGTTATGGGTGGAGCCAAAAGTATCCAGACCATTTTAATTGGTTAAATTCGCATGTGCTGTGCCACAGTCAGTGTGCATATTATATATATATATATATATATATATATATATACGAAATCAAAGTTCTGGATCAATTTGGTTCGAGTATATTGGTAACAGCACATGGTAAAATTAGCGCAAGCCTAACCACAAGGCGCTTTTAGCTAAAGAGGTATTACATTACATCACATGGTGGATCATAGTCTTGGGTGCATCCCCATGTAAGAGTATATTTTCTAATCATCAAAGGTGTGTTTATATTCCACTGTCCAGTAGGAGCCTTGAAACGAATGTATTTGCTTAGTTCCGGCCAGGAGGGGTCAGATCCTGTATTTACTTTCACAACCCTGCTGGATACTAAACCAATGACATTTGGTAAGTTTACAAAATCTCTCAAATGGTTATTAAACAGTTAGGTCTGGGGAAAGGCTATAGTAGTCACAGTTTGAGGAGAGGACGGGCAAAGTTTGGCTCCAGATTGGCATTCCCGGTGAGATGATAAAATACATTAATTCCTAAATAGCAATATCTCTATATAGATTACAGGTATGCTATGTGGTGGTGTCACAGTGGGGGCCGCACCACAGAGGCTGTGCCAAACAAGCGACAGCCTAGGGATACTCCCCGAACTACAAGCAAGCAATATAAGGAACCAAACCTCTGGATCAGTGAGCTCCGGTGGCCTAGCGATTAAGCACCTGGCACTTGGTGGTAACGGACACAGGTTCGAACCCCGTAAGAGGTCGAAACTTTTCCAGGGATTAATTTCTCGGCTCACAACATCGTGGGTGGCTGACCACGTTAAATGGCACTGCCGTTTCCACTGAATTATTTAAAAATATAGGGGGACGTTAAAACCCCCCTGAGGACGTAAAACTCTCTGGCAGTGACCACCCTGAGGGTATTTCGGCTCCATCTTTCCCTACTGCTCCCCTGTGAGTGGTGAGGGAGGGGGTTTCTCAGCCACTCCAACATAGAGGCTGTGCTGATTAAGCGACTGCCTGGGATTCTCCCCGAACAACAACAACAACAACAGCTCTGGATCATTATGGTTCCAGTATATTGGTAACACCACATGTAAGTGTTAACATTGTAAAAATGGTATATTAATTTTTGGATTTCATTTTTTTGTAGGAAACTTCCAATTCAAAACTTCTCAATTCCAATTCAAAATTTCTCAATTCCAATTCAAATTCATTTTTTTTAAATAATCAATTCAAATTCCGGAATTGACCATCAACTGAAAATCAGATTATAACTATATGCTAATCGTCCGTCATTGCTACTTTATAAAATGATAATAAAGTGTGGTATTCAACATTGTAAACCATAGTACAATAATATTAACTGTACATAACAAAGACTGTTAAAATGTGGTGTTTGTATTAAATCACAATAAAATTATATTTAACGAAAAGAAGCAGAATAGAGTCCAGTATATTGGTAAATTTTATTAATTATTTATGGATATAATAATATGGTAAATTGCACTTTATTTACCAATATTATTATCTATGATCTGATGGATAATAATATTGGTAAATTACACTTTATTTGCGCCTTTCACTGTTTCAGTCAATCCTTACACTGACACTAATTATAAATATTTGACTAGCAGATTGTCATTTCGAATTAAAACTACCCAACGCTTTCTCAGCATCTCATTATCACGGTATTATCGCTCAGCGGACCCCCCTATAAATCCCACAATGCAAAGCGCGCCTGGTTTGTTTTGGTTTTTGACGTCATCATGCAATGGGTCTATTCACCCCATGTCTGCCCCAGGCACATTCAACCATCTTTTTGACAGATTCATTTATAATCAACTCGAATCGATCTATACAGACTTCACATCAGCATCCAAGGATTGGTACCAGAACACCACTGTAGTTGGACATAATATCCTCAAGAACAGATTAGCCGACACCCAACTCAGAAGACCACGTTTCTGGACCTGCACAGGAAACTTCACCGGCCCGTCACTCCTAACACTATCCCGGCACTGTCAACAAGTGTACGACCCGGTACATTATCTGCTCAACTGCCCAGCCTACCTGAAGCACCGAAGAATACTAAAATGTCATCTCCGCCCGGAAGACTACAAACTTCCAAACCATCACCTAGCAGCATTGATTATAAGAAAATCAACATTCCTACCAGACATCATAACCCCACTTCCCCAGAAAGATCCCTACAGATACCACCAACAACAACAATAAGGACAAATCAGACCCCCCCTTAAAGACTAGTCGGTAAGAGTGTGGGACTTTCGTGCTGTGCGGGAGGCCGGAGGTTCGAATCCCGGCCACGATATTATAGTAGGAGGAGTTTTTCATCTAACCAGGCAACTGATAATGTTTTCTCCTCCAAACATTCCACCTATTGTAAACTGTGGTGGCTAAACCACAACAAACAACTGCCATTTCCCCATCATCATTATAACAGAAGTCAATACCAGGTGGCTGTGCCCAATAGGCGACAGCCAGGAGTCTCTACCCCAAGCTTCAACAAGACATTATCGTGTTACGAGCTTTAGTCAACTGTCAAAGTATCACATAATAACAGACACACGCGCGCGCGCCCACACAAACATTATTACTATATACCGGGTATCTATATAAAGTTTCACTGATAAAGTTTTCCCACTTACATTTTTCACTTCATCTCAATGTAAAAAAAATCACCCCATACAACCTTTTGGTTGATTAATTGATTAACTGATAAGTAAAAAACGATAACAATATACTAGAATGAAAACAGAAATAAACCATAGGATGTGATGTGCCATGTAAAATAAATTTTCCAAAGGATTGACGTCTCCGTGATCTAACTGGTAGCGTGTTTGACCACAGATCACTACCACCTGAGTTCGAATCTCACCGTGGGCATATCTGAAAGGTCTTACATCTTTAGCTTCGCTTCATAACCTTTGGAGGTCGCTCGGCCCATTTAACCCATCATGTGCACAAAATTAGCCGTAAAACATCAATCATCATCATTTCCAAAGTATTGTTAAATTATTCCAACATAACGATATATTTTTAAAGCTAAGTTCGATGTTTTGGAATGGAAAATCAGTATATAGAGACGAATACCGTCAGGCTTATCCGCGGTCTTCGACATGATACGTCATTCTGTATAATAATGTTGCAGTTAACAATTATTGAATATTGATTGATAGCACTGATTATCTTAAATGTCGAACTGAGCGTTATGACGTTTCTTTTACGATGAAGCTCGGTCGAATTAATTGTTAACGTAACCGTACATTTGTTTTCTGTTCTGGTCGTTTGTTATCGATCTGAGCACTGCTTTATCGTGAACTTGTTATCGACCGTTTATTCAAATGTATCTGGTGGCTGATTCACACGCACGCACAGAGAGGGGGGGGGGAAGGGAGCAAAACACAGACCAATCCTCTAACCACAGTATTATAGTACCAGTCGTACACACAAAACACTAAGTGTTTGGAACATCATAAAAACAAGATTGTTATCGTGTTTCCTAACGTTTATTGTTGGTAATGACGTACGTAGATGTACCACGTGTATACGTATTGAGCAATACGCTTACTCGTTCAAATAAATACTGATTTTAATTAGTTTTTATTGATTAACAATAATTACATCTAGCAAATATGCAACGAGACAAACAAATTTATCGCGTTATTCAATGAATGAAATGGCAAAGACTGTAACGAAAAACAAAATCCATTTCGAGAATACTCCTATAATTGATCATAGAAAAAAAATCCTAGAACTAAACTGGTCACCATTTCGCCTTTCGTCTCATTCTGGGAATAACGTAAGCGTCACAGATGTCTTTCGTCCACCAATCCTTCAAGTTTTTATAGCTTTTATACCGATAGTTGGGGTCGTGTAATATCTCGCAAATCTTGCAGAACGCTTGTCCCATCATCTCCTTCCTAGAGAGATCCAACTCGTAGCCTTTGCTCTTCCACGAGAAGTACCGGCTGTAGGCCTTCTCGTTGTTGGCGAGCAGGTGGAGATAGCGCGCCAGGTCCTTGGGATGCGGGTAATCCGTGATGTCGATGACCGAATGGGGCGGCATGAACTCGCTGTAGTTGGCGCCGCCGAACACGATCGGTACGATGCTGTACTCCAGCGGTCTGTAGGCCTTCTCGCTGACGTAGTCTCGGCAGTGGTTGTTCTCCAGCGCCAAGTAGAAACGATACTCCCTGGCGAACTTCGAGTAGCAGTACCAGGTGTCGTCCTTCGAGCACTTCATGTCTCCGCAGTCGCCGTATATGTCGACGTCGATGTACTTCTGCAACTCCTGGACGTACCACTCTCTCTTGCCGGGCGTCGCGCAGTGACTGACCACCCAGACGATCGATCGCGGCTTGTCCTTCGGGTTGACGTGTATCGGCTTCTTCGTGTTCTCCTTATTGTAGAACACCTTGCCGTAAGGTATCCACACTTCCGAATCGCGCCGGTGAGTGAGGGTCAGGTTGAAGTGCCCGTCGAATTTCGTCATCTCGTCCAAACTCATCGAGTAGTGGGGTTCCTGCTGTACGTAGGCGTACACTTGACCTTTCGGTCTTCTCGGCGGCGGAAAGTTGTCGATCCTCGGTCCGTGAAACATGACCAGGTCGGCCCGATCCAACTGCTTCTTATCCATTGTGGTCACGCACTGATGTATGGGACACTTGTTCTCGAGGAACGGCTGATGTCCTATGCCGAAACGGAAGTCGTCCGAATGAAAGAACGAGTTCCAGAACAAGATGGTCTTAAATCCGGCTTCTTCGTGATTCTTTCGTCCTTCTACTTCCATTCCTTCTTCCTCCAATTGTTCGTCCGTTTCGGTTTCTTCCCAGTGTGGCTCTAGCGTCACTAAGGGTCGTTTGGTATTCAGCATAATGGCCTCTTCGTCTCGTCTACCGTCTGGTACGGCGTCGTCTCCGTTCGTTTGAAAACGTTCTGCAACGTCCCTATTGTCGGTGCGCAGGTGGTGTTCCGGCGTTGGCCTGGCCCCTGGAAGGGCAGGGCTTCGCACGAATTGCGACCTGCTGTCCAAGGCGCGCTGATGAATAACTCTGGCCGCCTTCGCCTCCTCGGCCATCAGTAGTTCGTCTTCTTCCTGTCGATGCCACTGCTGCTGCATTTTTATTATGACAACATTGCTGATGAGATAGGCGGCGAGAAACATGAGAAGTTCGCAGGATGTGAAATGTCGGCTAAATAATTTCATCGCTGTAATGATGATGATGATGACCACAACTGTTGCTGGATGTTTGTCCTGTATACAGCATACGACCTTCTGACGTCGATGGTACCGCTCACCTGTGACACATGACCACAATCGGGCTATTGTATGTTTTTCGAGCTGTTCCAGTTAGCTGACGGTTACATCACACAAACGGGGAGACTCGTCAACCGAGTTGTAGCACCATCTAAATCCCGTGCCCATGATATACACGACGGTCGTATTATATTTGCCACCGACGAGTCAAATTCCTGTAAACGTCAGCATCGACCGCTAACAGTGATATCAACTGCCTACGTAGGCATAGGCTTCGTTTATTAGCCGTTGTCCGATCGATAGCTGATATAGCGAGTCAATGGATGTGAAGATCGATGGTTATATGGAAAATGAACGTACATAGGTGGTTGTGATTGTTTACCCTGAATAAACTTAATTTCGTATATTTTAATGCGGATACTTTTAACTGTAATGCATATATATATATATATATATATATATGACACGGAACGGTGTGTATAGCTTGTCTTTACTACCTATATAGTTGTCAGTATGGGGGGAGATTTCACTTCGTGCGACAGGAAATGGAGTAATGCCTGCTTGGTTTTTAAAACGGCAACGTACAACAGAGAAAAGATAACTTTTTTAATTTTCCACGTTAAAAAGAAATGTAGTCGTGTCTATTTTCAAACTGATACCACTTAGCAACCACAAACTACGGGTATTTTCTTGAAACTGGGTTTCTATATTAAAACTAGATCCAAGCATTCATATTTAGATTTAAAAGGTGCCAATAGTGCATAACGCGGCACAAGCAAGGTTGGCAGGTTTTACACAGATGTTATTAACACCGTTAATTAGCCAAGTTGCCATACGTAGCATTCTGCTCTTC
Organism: Paralvinella palmiformis; assembly: GCA_025642065.1. Lineage (NCBI taxonomy): Eukaryota > Metazoa > Annelida > Polychaeta > Terebellida > Alvinellidae > Paralvinella > Paralvinella palmiformis. Next base: position 589,049 of record JAODUP010000195.1, on the reverse strand, counting down.
AACTCTGCCCAGTTAATTACAAATCTACCGGTGTTCACTATGAAAACCTACATTACAAATTTATTAAATGCAATGTTTTAAATTGTTCAAGTTAGCCTTGGTTTGTTGTGCTTAGTGCCGGTAATTGTTCAGCTTAAAAGACTACATTTTATTCCCCACACCATTCTCACCCTCAGAAAACAGCAGACCCCTCGTCCTATATGATGTTGCTTGTAAACATTATACCTAATATTACTACCAGCACAACTATAATCAGGCAGAAAATAGTAGCACAGAATGGGATAATTCACTGGTTTCTCATATTAAGCAGTGTTCCAGTCATACACTGAGACAGGAACTTAAACAGCAGAAAAGAACATTAACGTCTTTTATTACAAAAACACAAATTCATAATAAATAGAAGACATTAAACAAAATAAATCAGTACCAAACACCGTAAAACAATGTTGTATAACATGTAGCTATGACTTAGTATCACAAAAGAAAAATCACATAAAATCACATAGAATGGCCTGTTCTCGGTGATATAATGTGATCTTCAAGAACACAAGAGTCCTGCATCTCTTAATACAGTATGAAAGACAACGGAGACGTGGTACTAATTTCAACTGTGTACTCTCTTGACTTCTAACTCCGTATACAGCAGGAGATGGTCCGAAGGATTCAGCTCTTCGGGTATGATGTTGTAGACATCATTAATTGAATCTCCAAATGCAAACAAAGCAAACTCAATCAACAGAAAGATCATCAACAACGAGACAATGATCAGAATCATGGGAGACAACCGCAGCAATGGATAAATCCTGGAAAAGCGGTGTCTCTTGATCCAGCGCATTCGTGCTGAAATGCCTGAATACAAAGCCGGATCGCATAAACAGACCTGGCCACAGCATGCCGAATCGGAGCGACGATCCGATGCTGCTTTGTCATTCATGGTCAGCAGCAACTGTAGCAGGCCAAACGTAAGCTGAGACATAAACAGTATGGAGACAAACAGAAATAACAACAGCAGGTAGAAAATAGATGTATTACACTCATTACAATTTGGAACCAGACACGCGCTTCTGTCACCACCACCGATGCAGACACCGCAGCGACATGATGCATGAGGCCCACAGTCGTGTGGACAGGATCGACCCCGCAAGCCATCATAGCTGTTCACGGACGTACCCAACACCTTTTCGAGTCGGCTCCAGATCACGTGGTGGAAGTAATGAGACTTGTACTGGGTGCCGTTTCCTATCAAGCCAGCAGATCGGATGATGAAATCTTCGGCCATCGTTAAAATACGATCGGGGCGACTTTCTAGGCCTGGTATAGGCTGCAAATAGATGCATGTGAGAGTACAAATATATTTTGAGAATTTAATAAGGGTGTGGATATTCAAATATAATATTCATGTACAAGCACATACCAGGGCCGGAAATATCGGTAGCCCAGATGGTGGATTTTGTATCTGGACTAGTGAGTAGTCTAAATCACTAGCCCAACCAAGATGTGCAGTAGTCTCAAGTTTGTTTTCTGCAGAATTATTTTCCGCTGTTTTGGAGCTCTTCACAGTGCAAAAGTATCGTAGTTTAAAACACCAACCATACTGTTCCCGATTGTAAGCTGGATTTTAGACCGATTTCTGGAGAAAATGGGTCATGATAAATGACAAACATTTATCATCCGATAGTTTCCTGATCTGAATTAATGATGGGCTAATGATCTTGGCTGGTAAACGTCCATTTTGCATTATGATGGTCATGTGACTCAAATACTCTCTCCTGATTGGCCAGTTGTCTTTGTTTACAGTAAATAAAAGCACATGGTCTTGTTTATAAGGTGGATTTCTCTGTCCCTTTCCTATTTATTTGTTTGATCACTGTGGGTTTTTTTTACATTTTATGTTATTATTATGATATAAATATGGATTCCATATATCATATTAACTGTTTTCATACTTTGCTGAAGGAATTATATGCAGTTTTTGGTAACTTAATTGTGCTTCTTCCTTGTTCCATTTTGTGTTTTATTTAATATTTTAACAAAAGTAGGCTTCCCTTATCACCTAAATAAACACAAGAAGAAAATTCTTGGTCAGATTGTGGACATCACCAATAACTTATTACTAGATGATCTATTAACTGTTGATTATTATTCACTTATAGTGTGTTAGAGTGTGGATCAATAAAAACACATAATTGTTGTCTTTATTGCCTCTGTGGTCTAATTGGTAGTGCGTTGGACCACAGATCACTACCACCTGAGTTTGAATCTCAACATAGGCATAGCTAAAGGGAGTTTCAGCTTTGATTTCACTTCATTACCTTTGGAGGTCACTCGGCCCATTTAGCCTACCATATACACAAAAGTGGCCATAAAACATCAATCATACACAAATTTACGATCTGGTGTTCTATGTTGATTCCAGCACAGTTTTGTTCTGACTAATAAAAAATATATAGTTTTATTAGCTACTAAATGTTTGTTGGGCTAATAAGAAATTTCTTAGGCTAGTAAGAAATCTGGTTGGGCTAGTGGATTTAAATTTTACTAGCCATGGGGCTAGTGAGATGTAGAAATATTTTTCTGGCCCTGACAAATACACACACACACACACATACATACACACCTCTACTCACCATATTACTAAATGTGAAGCCATTCTTGTTGGGATTAGTTTTTCTCCATACATCATCAAATACAATCCACGACAGATCATCTTTCCTGTCTATATTTAACATCATATTACAGCCAGAGCTACCAGTGGCTGACTGTTGGTTAGTGAAGATGTCAAGAGGAGATTCAAAATCCTTATATGTATTGAAATCCCCAAGAACTATAGCATTCCTCAATTGTCGACCTGGAAGAAAATAATTAGAATACAGTTATCTCACCCTTTTCTCTCTTTTTTACATTCCTCTGTTTAAGCAAAAACCCAATGAGCCCCATGTTCTAATAACACATAGTTCGGGATAATACATGGTATGCGAGATAACATACACTCATACATATACACATAGATACATGCATGCATACATACTTACATAGGGTACTCAAAATTACTAAGTGGATGCAAATAACAAAGTGTAATGAAACATAATGAAATGAAACGTAATGCCTCCAACTGTTAATGGTATAATACATATTATGTTTGGAGTCCAAACATAATATATGTTATAACATTAACATTTTATTTATCTATATGAAACATAATCCCTCCAATTGTTAATGTTATAACATATATTATGTTTGGAGTCCAAACATATTATATGTTATAACATTAACATTTTATTTATCTATATGAAACATAATGCCTCCAATTGTTAATGTTATAACATATATTATGTTTGGAGTCCAAACATATTATATGTTATACTTATAACATTAACATTTTATTTATCGATATGAAACATAATGCCTCCAATTGTTAATGTTATAACATATATTATGTTTGGAGTCCAAACATATTATATGTTATAACATTAACAGTTTATTTATCTATCTGAAACATAATGCCTCCAAATATAACACATATCATCACATTAACAGCTGTCTATGATAATAATAAAAACACAATAAAACTATAACCTTATAAATTATGTCCAAGTCTATTGCCCAGATCAAAATGATAACTACACGTATAAAAAGCCAGCTGGTGAAATTATCAAAGGATCTTATCACATAACAATAAATATCAGTGTTAATTAGTGTTATGTTGAGAACAAGATAATATATTACTTTCAATAGCAGTATTTAGATGAACAGTAGTATGCCATAATTGGGACACAATACACTTACAACATATACAAATGAAGGATGTCACATTAATATCCTAGGATTATTCTTGACAACGTCTTTTGATTGGAGAGACAGGCTCCATATGTGCTATCTCATATATTCTGAAGAGGTGCCGGACTATACATATACAATTGATGTATATAAGCTGGATTCAAACCCACAACCTGTAGGTTTTCCATGCAATGCTCTTACCAGTGCACCCTTGTAATGCCTGTTCGCCTTGGTAACATTTGACAAAGGTGCAAGTGTGTACAATCACTATGATTCAAGTATAATTCCCTTTTCAAAAGACAGCCCACACATAACAATGTTTAAGTCAGTGGATCTCTTCTGACATGATTTTCACTATTATCACAAGAGAAAACTCTGACCATATTCTTAAAGTCCTCATTATTAAACTGGTTTACTTTTTATTATTTATCAAATTATCCTATCACATATAAATAGTTTAGTTCACGACCTTTTGTGTTGTAATTCTTAACAACAACATAATAATAATGACCAAAATGGCAATTATTTTATGTTACTTTGCGACCTCAAATTAGGGAGATGGATATGGTGTGTAATTTACTGCTTCACCATAAAGGTTAAATGTAAACAAATTTAGAATTTACAATAAATAACACATTTAGCAGAAACATTACCAGTTTCCCTGCTAAATAAAAAAAAACTCCTTCTACAATAGTGCCATGGCTGGGTTTGAACTTCTGACCTCATGCACAGCATGACCATAAGTAAGAAAGTCCAACCCCTGAGGCCATAGAGGAGTATAATTTATATGATGACTGAGGCATAATACAGTCACTGGAATCACCATCACTCAGGAATTGGTTTTGATGATCAAATCCAATTTAAAAAATTAGATTTACAAAAACCAAAACTGATAACTTCACAGTGAAGTTATCAATTGTGTTTTTGTAAATTTAATTTGTGAAGTCTTCCCAAAATCCTTTTTAACATATTTATTTATTTAATCAGGTATTTTGAATTCAATTTATAAATTGTATTTGGAAATATAGCTCATAATACTATCTCAATAAAAGCAAGCAGTGGGTATCTGCTAAGCAAGAACTGGGATCTGCACAAATAACAACTGGAAACTCTTTTTATCACGAGAAATAAGTAGCTAATATTTCAAAACTACAATTGAATGATCACTGATAATAACTTACCCTTCAGGAACTGAAACACTTCTAAAGCATTTCTACACTGCTGTTGTCTATCATATGAAAAATGTACAACTGCTATGTTAATGATTGGGGACTTCTGTGGTTGGAACGACTCGTCAAGAAGTATCTGTACGTGGAGAACAACGCGATCATTGTTGTCTGAACCATGGGAAGCAGAAAGGTTCTGCACTTCATGACGCACAATTGGATATCTACTCAGAATGCCAACACCTGTCAAAACAAGAAAAGCATGAATTATAAATTTACAGGTTTATTATAATACAATTTACACACACTCACAAGAGTATATATGTCAAGAGCATTGTACTATTATGTTAAATGAATATATATATATATATATATATATATATATATATGCATAAAGATTAAAGAGAAATGCATTTATATTTGCCCTGTAATATTTGCCCCATAATTATTAAAATTTGATTAACAATCACCTGGATTTCTGAGTTTTGACAATAATGAAGAATCATTCACAAAGTTGACTATCAAAAATATAGCCCTGAATCGTGGATTGATTTTGTAAAAGTGTACACAAACTAAATCTGAACATACTCAGTAAATTCTGTCCACGATTAGGCAATCTTAATACTATATAACAATAACACCTTCTAAATCCATGCCAGTGATATAGCTATCCTTAGGTCTATCAACTTTGTGAGCAGCAGCAAATTGCTGCCACCTGTAGTTAGGTAGTAGTTCCTGCAATTCATCAAGCTGTGTCAAATCTTCATAACCATCAGCTCTTAGCTCTTCAAATGCTATAATATCAGCATTAACTTCTCTTATCTGAAATGTTGAACAATAAACATGTTGCAGTGAGATTAAGACATGATGATGATCTAAATTGTTGCAGAAGATGGTATTATGTTCTCCCTCTGCATCTAATAATAAGATGCTATTGTTTTAATTGCTCCTACAATTTTTCAGTTACAAAAACAGACTGATTCTGCAAAAACAGCTATTGATTCACAAGTCCAGATCAGTGGTTGGTTGAATTCACCTGTTTGAGGTGTTTTGATGAAATAATAGTACTAATAAGTACTAATAAGTACTACTACTGGTAGTCACTACTGAGTAGATTTTGATGGTACTAGGCCTACAGACCACTGTAATGTCACCAAATCAGAAGTGAGACAAATTCACTTGTTAGAAGTGGATCCAGAGAAAAACATTAAACAGACAAAACCTGACCTGGACAATGTCTTAAAATGTAAACATAATAACTTGGATAAAATTACTTATTCCAGTCTTGACTGTTACACTTAAACCTATTTAGTAATGATCATGGTAAATAGTATTGCTCTAGATGTCAAAACTTGTTTAATCTAACTTGAATGTAATTAATGAAGCACTGTCCTATATTATTATTGGATTATCTTAATTGCTCAGAAGCCAAACTGTTTATCTATGTGATCAAGTTCCAGATTTATTGAGGGGTACTGGACACTGCATGAGATGTAAGTACAGACTGTTCTATTGTAATATTTGTACTAACCATAAAATATGAGATAAAACATGCAAATAAAAATATGTAAATAAATAATTTAAGAAAAGAAACTTGAATTATTGTTTAATATTAGTTAAGTGGGGTATTGTTGAAGTGTGCTGTTGAAGGCATGGTGTTATGTTCGGTGGGTCTTTGTCAAGTGGGATTTCATCCTGTTAGCATTAGATCAATACCAGGTAGATGTGTTTACAGATAACAGTTTTTTAACACTCATATTACTAGTCACTACTGTCTTCATAGTATATTTTGTTGTCACTACACACTAACAAACAACTGTAGCTTCACTGAATCAGAAATAGGTCGAATTAACCCATCACAAAATTTTCTACAAAACACTAATAGTAATAGTAGATGAGTAGTTGTAACATCCATATGATCAGACAAGCTTGTACTTTTGTAGATATATATATATAATATAGGAAGAGAGAGTCTATAAACTCCAATCCTGTTATATATACTAAATACTAATATACTATATATAATATAGTATATTTTTTTAATAATAACCAACTGTAGTCAGAGTAGTCAGTATAGGTGCCTGGACAACTCGGCCCAAGTGACAACTCCGCCCAGATAGCTCAGCTCGCAGGGCCAAGTTGTCTAAGACAAAAGATATGTAAATTAGTTAATTAATATTTATGTGTGTGTGTGATATATATAATATATATATATATATATATATATTAACAGCTTGGTGGTCATTTACTTGCAGTGCAAGACTGATATGGAATAAGTGCATGCCATGTAGCTTGGTGGTCGTTTACTTGCAGTGCAAGACTGATGTGGAATAAGTGCATGTACTGATGTAGCTGTGTGAAATGTAGCACTGTATTATATTGAATATGCTTTTAACAAATGTCACCAACAATTAACTATCAATCAATTTATTTTATAACGTTAAAACAGCATGACAGGATAATTATAACACTGGCGCATACACCTTCCCACACGAACATAATAATTTAGAGGTAGACATTTCTCTATCTGTGTATTTTATGCATATCGTACCGTAGAGTTGTGGTAGAAATAACAATAATTCTGAGGATATCACCGTATTGTTTGGAGTCACTGGTGTCACTTTTGGGTTAAATAGAATTAAACCATTTCAATATACCCAAATATAATACCCAGTAGCAAATCACCAGACATATATGTATTTAGCCCAAACTCATGGTAAATACTGGATATGTGCCAATTAATTATCTATCAATTGATATTTGCTGTGTCAAGCATGCAGTTGCGGCGCATATGTAGTTTGGCACCATGTTGCATGTTTGGATACTTTGTAGTCTGTTTTTTCAGCGCAACTTTTTTTATCTTAATAAAGATAATCTTTCAGTAAGTCTGACTTTTTAAAGACATTCAGAAATTATATTATATTTGTCCGGTGAGCATTTGCCTGGTAGTACTATCATTTGTCATTGGGCTGAGCTGTTTCATCTAAAACATCAAAAGCTGTCTAGCTTCAGAAATATAGACAGTCTAGTGTCGTGAGTGAGGACCGAGGTTCTGAGAGTGAGCTTGAGGTCTAACGTACCATTTGGGCTATGTGAAATTTCCTGACATCCCAGTTGAACATTATATTCCATACATTGTACGTGACTATGGTTATTTTATCAACAATTTCGCACGTACATGTATTAGGTACAACAATGAAAACTACAAATAATAACCACATCACAGCTAAATAAATGGGAATTACTGAGCGATATTGGAATGAAAAAGGTTATTTATATATGGAATCTGCTTTCGACACACGAATATCATTTCAAGCTGTGTTATTATCTACCATCAGTCAATTTATCCAAGATATTTCAAACAAAAATTTAAATAATTTATATCAGGCTAAATGAATTGTATAAAATGTTCCCCATGACTTGTTATATATATATATATATATATATGTGTGTGTGTGTGTGTGTGTGTGTTTGTTTGTTCTTCCATAATAAAAACTTTCACAAATTATTATACCTAATTATTATACATATACCAAACAATCAATTATGTATTCGTATAATGATATATTTTATCCTCAGTGTAAATATTCAGTGATAGCTATTTATAATGGAAGTATCTCTATAAATTCGTATTATATATATATATATATATATATATATATATATATATATGCACAAGCACACACACAATTAATTTTGTAATGATAGACCTACAACTCTGTAAATGGGAGTAAAGAAACAAACTGGTTTAACTAAAACACAATACACTAAAATTAAATAGATCTAGAGACAATTGATTGAACAGAAGTAAGGCTTGTAAGACTACATAGCTATCTTAGTTTCATACTATTTTAAATATGTCGTTTCATACTATTTTAAATAAGTCGTTTAAAAAAAATAATGATAAACATTTATTTTAGCCACTTCTTCAAAATAAAATGGCTAATCAGACTACCCAATCAATTCACTAATTATACATAAAATTTATTATAAGTTCTTTATAAAATCTATATATTTTATTCTCTTTCAGCTTCTTTGAAACAGCTAAACGTTTTAAATTCTAACATTCTACTGCAGTTCAGTGTATTCCTTGTTGTTATAAGCATGTCCTGCAATTCACAATAAAGAATTGAGTGAAGTCTCTCATTATTATAGACCTTTATTTGTTAGTGTTCTTGTAAAGTGTCTATCACGCAGGTACTTATGAAAACGTCTTTCATTCCAAAATAACAGGAAATATTTAATATCGACATCATTGCAGCGACCAATATAATGATATCAATTGTTCGAGTTTACTTTACTAGAGATTCGAACCAAATACTCGTTCAACAACTGCTGATGCTGAAAGCAATACCGAAATGGAGACGGCAAAACTATAATAATTAACAGTGGATATATATTTACTGTGATTTTTATAGCAAATCTAACTCTAATTCCATTTGGTCATACATGCATGCGATAAATACAGTTTGTACATCGTTCACCTGTCTGTTAACTGCAGGCCGGGTTCTTCCAATGTTGGCACTAGATAGCAATCATTTTTTTTTCGTTGGCTAGTAAAAAAGAGCACTGGCATAATTTGATTTGTTCAAGCAGTTCAATTAATATTTGGACATCCGATTTATAATAGCATGAGAGGACTCGCGGGATCTGTAGAATGTGAAAAACTAATCTATTGTGGCCTTTAACTCTATTTGGTCTTCTGCATGTAAGTTTCCCGTACGTGTTTGGGGATATTAAAACATTAGCTTAACCTGAACTCTAAACCGCAGTACTAGACATACTGCATGGACTCTTGGTCCATCCATTCAAGCTTAGTATCACCTTAATTGTAATGAACAAGCCTTTATTGGTACTAGAATATCAATTGATGGTATAGTTTAAAATCGACAAATTGTTTCAGTATAATTAATACAATCGTCTCAAGTTGCACGCCTGATATTTGAACCTGCACTGTGGGATAACCAATCGTATCCAGTAACTCTCTGGTGAACATATTCAGTTAATAATTACAATATAATCACTGAAGTATAGTAAACGTCGCAGGTCCGCTACAAACGTGGTATGTTTTCAATTTAATTATCCAGTTATAACAAAGGTCGCCTTGTTTGGTATTAGTTAGTACCAATACTTCAGGGAGTGTGCTAGGTGAGCGCTACAGACCTAGCAAAGAATTAGTAAATGCATCATAATTAATATTAAATGATAGATACTAAGCTCATTCACTAATATAAATTCACGGATCATAATGGAAAACTAATTTTCCTCTCCCGTTTATTTAAGTATCGTGACAGTTGTGTTCATATAGCAGTGCACAGCGCACAGCTAGTTGTATCACGAGATTGCATTTGGGCGAATGGTGGGAAAATGGCAGAACGACAAAAAAAAACAACCACAACATCCCGTGATCGTATTCGTGGTTGAGAAGATGTCTGAATAAATTGGTTGAAAAAATTGATTCCCCGAAACTGATTTTCTTCAGAATAATTCTCTCGATTTCATATAATCTGGTCATAATTTATTTTCAAATCTAATATACGGATATACTGCGCCCTAGAACGAATAAATACTTGTCCCAGTGAATTACAAAACCAGGAAAGACTAATTAAGTGAGATCAGTTTATTCTCTATTTAAAAAGTGTACTGATGCAACTGAAACAGTCTCTTTGTATGATGAGCTCATAGAACAGCTTAATTACCAAAGAAGAATATATAACTGACCTACAAGTAAATAAAGTAAGCAGAAGTATTTTATTTTCAAATGTATGCATAAAATAAAATTCATCTCTTGTTTTGCAATTGATACAATTAATATAAGATTAGAATTGCATTTTATTTATGCATCATAATTCATATTATTTTCAACCCGTATTCTGTATAGAAGTTTGTATGTTTATTTCTGAAGAATACTTATGCCAGAGTAATGTGGGTTCAGCATATGGTACTACAACGCACATCCTGCGACAATAACCACCATACTGTAATACTTGTCAGCAAGACAGTTTAATATCATTATCTCTGTGTTAATGACAAATCCATCTGCAATAACTAAAACAAAGCGAATGCGGGAATACCTTGGAGAGCGATATATTCCCCACAAAAAAAAATGTTCAGGGAGCATTCATTGTTCTTACTATAAACTAACTTGGAGGGTCATCATCACATTGCAGACAGTACAAAAAGAAATTCAGGATCTTCATTATCATTTTATAATCAACCAGAGTTCTAAGCTAGATGTCTACCTATCCCTGAAAAAGATGTAAAGGTAGATCATATATTGGAACTGTCCTTAATTATAACAGGTGTCGTGAATTTGTCTGCGTTTCGGATCATCGAGACTGCTAAATGTTGCCACGGAATGCTTGGCTGTTATATCCAATACTATCTACGTCTGAACTGCTGTGAAAACGAAGGAACATCGATCGTTGCTCATTCACCGGCCGTTATATCACTGACTGCGGGGGGTATAAACGAAACGTATATCTCTTGAATTAAAAGAGTTCACTTTCTTCGCCGGCTATATCCATCCTCATCGCCTTATACGTTATATCATTTCATAGAACTCGGAAGCCGATTCGTTTTCCAGTCCAATTCATTTATCACTGAATATAAACACAATCGTAATTCGCAAACTATAGCCAAGTTTAGATAGAGCGTTCCAAGTGCTCTTCTTATCTCTAATATTTTGGGATTGTACGAACCACAAGCTTATCTATAAACCATAAACGATATATTCCTAGTTCATTATACTGACGACGACACGTGGAAAATACCATGCGTGGTAAGAGTTCAACAAAGTGTATACACTGGAAAGGCAGCAGACGCTGGTCAAATATTCTTATCAGTACAATTATTTTTTGGAGAACAGGGATACAAAAGTGTTTATTTCCTGTTTATAGAATCAATTATCTAGAATCTTAATTAACCTGCCGAGCATCATAGTTCATCGGTTGTATTTAAGTCTCTAAGGCTTAGCTTCAATCTTGCATCCCCCCCCCCCCAGCAGAGAGTCAAAGTCATCGTCTTGGAGCACTGGGTGAACTTCATGTGTAATGTATAAGTAAATGTCACATTTTTACATAGATTTACATCAATACATTTTAATTATGCATGGCGAATAAATCGCTAGTTGGAATATAATGTTAATCTATGTTGTTTAATTCGAATCATTTCATCAAGATATATCGAACTTTTTACGTGCAGTTATGACCTTGAACACAAGCAGTTTTTGAGTTTTGTACCCTAACTTGGACAATATACAGAGAGCTAACACCAATAACCTTATAGGTTGAGAACCCATGGCAATAATATACATTATTTGACATACAAGACGACATATACATTGATATTTTTATTTATATTATTATTATTAAATAAGGTGCAAGACATGCATATGAGAGTATTATAGACGCGAAGACCTATTAGCGAGACAAACAATCTATCAATATAAGGTACACATTATGGAAAGGTTGCAGACTATCAATGTACACACTTTTCAAACTACGAAGAAATAGTTTTTTGGTGGTTATATTTTTTACTTTATGGTGTAAATTTCCCATATTGCGGGACCTTGGTGTAATATTGAACTAGAAGCAAGACAATTAAGTGCGGCGTTTTTTTACATGAGGTGCGTGATTTTGTCGTGTATTGTCCAGTATTTAGTGTGAAATGCTCCATTAAAGGTTTTGGTAATGTTTTGTGTATACAGTCAAAAATGAATTTGGCTGTTTCTAATTCGTACATTGACTTTAACATCAATATATTACATGTCTTGAAAGATTTGGCTGTATGAGCATTGTACTCACTTTTGTTTATAAGCCGTACAACCTTTTTTTTCTAAAGCACTATAGTTTTCTTTAAATATGATTGATAAGTTGATACCGTATAGTATATGAAGTTGAACTAAGGTACTGTACAATATCTTCAAATGGTGGCAAGATATAATTTGTTTTACAGTGCGCAGGATATAAAGTGCGCTAGATATTTTAAATTGACAAGTTTAATGTGTTCCTTCCATATTAGTTTGTTGTCTCAATAGCACTGTTCTTTTCAGTTTCTGTTTACATATATCTGGTATATATGTCATGTACGTATTAGTGAGTTCGCATTATATATTCTTGGTATTACAAATTAATGGGTTAATTACTGCTATAAAGGAATATTTACTGAGGAGTGGATTCAACAATCGGATGTTATGGAGGTGTAAATAAGAAGTATTTCACACAGACCTAACATACAGATCCATCTTATAAGATGATGGTCAAACGTTACTCCCACATTTTTTACATTTCCATGTAATGCTACATCAGCGTCGCCCACAACAATGACATTCAATCCCTATATGTTTGCTTGTGGTCCAACCTGTGCTGTATAAGCCAGCATTACAAGTTAATATGTTCCATCGGTAGTTTTGAACCTCGCACAGAGTTCGGCGTCTTTAGCATCCATACGTTTACTGATACCACGCTTCATAGTAATGCCACCTGCGCATAAGTTCTTGCGCTAAAGATAAGACTCAATTAAACCAGTCGAATACTTATACAGTCTAAAGGTTAAGTTAAGTCTACACCATTCGATGAGTATACTTAATTGTCTACCCTTTTAAAATCTGGGGGGGGGGGAGGGGAAATATCTAACAGAACCAGCACAACCAATTATTATCATCCTTTATATAGCTGTCATCAGAATATCATATTGTAGAATTTCGTTGATATCTGCCAGAACTATAGGGCAACACATTACGTCAATGTTGCTAATGTTACGGTTTAATGTATTTTAATGGATCAGTCATGGTGGTAAACAATTTATTAAATCTATACTGTTATTAATACTTCCGTTGACCGCACACGCGCAAACACTCATTTTATTTATATATAAATTCAGAATTTTTTCGCCAAACTGTGAAAATTTCCATCACTGCACTATTGAAATTATATTAATGTAGGCCTATTGGGATATAAAAGTTAAAATGAGCACTGTGGTGTTGCACCCAAACAGCTAAAATTGGTTAAAACATCATATCACAGTTCAAGGGGGAAAATAATTAAGACAGAATAATTAAATCAAAATAAATTATATTTATCTCCTAACATATTTTTGTGGTAGAAAACATCACAAAATAGAAATATTTAAAATACTTAAACTGCGGACAACCAATATATAAATAATAATTAACAAAAAGTAAGTAGGCCTAGTGACGAGCTGGTCAAAATAAATGGAGAAATATTTCTGCATCACCGTTATAATACTCCAACAGAGGGCACCACTGATAGAATGGAGGATTTTAGGTGTACAAATTCTATTTTAAGTAAAAGTAAAACACCAACTGATGGGTTAATATCTAAGACGTGGATAGAACAAGTAAGTATTTATGTATAATTTACACAGATTATACCAAAAATTTCCTAAGTACACCGTCTGCCAGGTAAATATATAATATGAATTAATCTCTACCTATTATCGCTCAAATGTCTACTGTCTAGTATCTAAATCTAATATTGGCACTTTCCGGAATTATCTGGTGAGAAGAATAAATCATACCGTGATTATCACGGTGATAGTTTGAAAAAGTAAAGGCCGTTTACTTATATACCTGATACCGTATATATGTAGTCTCATACAGGCAGTAATAACAACTATATTTTGTACTGTCCTCAAAGCATGGGTTTTCCTGTTGTGGTTTTACACCAGTTTCTATCAAAAATGGTTTTCTATCAAACAGTTTGATGATAGCCCAGTGAAATATATGTCATAAGAATATATACTTTTGGAAATTTGTAAAATCTCTAAATGATTTCTGATTTATTCAGGGGGGTTGCTTCCATGACATAATTTGAGTCCATACATTTTCTGCATATTCAGAAGTGAGAATTCCTTGTGGATTGACAGTTTCATGCATTTTTGACATTGAGTCTCAAGAACATTCCTATGGTCATTGTGAATCCACTGAGCAATATACAGGCCATTACATTAACGGTTGCCTGGGCAAGTCAAAATTCGGGTCGGGCAAGTCAAAATAACCCCTCACTTGCCTGGCAAGTGGCAGATTTCCTATTATTTAGCAAAAAAATTAACACTCATCCTACAGCCATGTTTCAAAGGCATGATCTTTGTTTACTTTTCAGCTAGGCGGCCTGTCAGCTTCTGCATCGCTGTAGGCCCAGCCCACCCATGACTTAGTTAATCCAGTCTATTAGTACATTTAGGAACATAAGAACTGCTACCTAACTACTATACTAGTGTTATATTTGCAGCCAATCATGGAGCATAATTAGGCAACATTGTGGCACTGTTATCTTGGGGCCGTAGCTTTAGAAATAATTTCACAACAAATTACTGGAAAAACATTTTATTTTGACATCTCAGACATGTGAACAAAACACTAATCCTGGTATCTTTCAAACAGATCCTGGGCTGTTGGCCTAGAAATCACATCTTCTGACTAATGACAATGCATCTTACCTCTACATTTGGCCATTTAAATATAAAATTAAAATGTAGAAATATAGAAGGAAGTTCAAACCAGGTTATGACAGTTCAAACCAGGTTTTTGACAATGTCACATCAAAAACAGGTTTATGGTGTCAAAAACAGGTTTCTGACATCAAAAACCAAACCCTGGCCATTTTGGATAGTCTATCAGCCACATAAATTCACAATATTAAGTCATAATCCAAGTTGTTTTATTGTTACATTTTGGTGCTGTCACTGATATGATTGCAATATAACATGCTATCTTTTGATGCTAAATTTATATTTGTGTGATGATTTGGTTGCAATTATCATATTATGTGTTACCAGTTAATCTTCCCGTAAATGTTACCTCAAAATGCCTCCAGTTGGTTCTACAATTATTCAAAATTTTTAACTAGGCTTACAGGACCCTACCATACCCCCAGCTGATACTACCTCATTGTGCTCTTCCCTCACTTTATTCGCCTTGTTTTTTTCCAACTTATTAATTTCTCATCTGTTCTCACTCTTGATATTTCAATCAGGTTTCCACGAGTTTGATGAATTATTTTATAAACTCAATCACCATTAAAGATAGGTTTAAATCTAACTCATATTGCTGAGATTTATCACAGTTTATGAAGCAGAGTCAAATACTCCTTCGAAACTGGCTTATTTGCTAATTATGAAAACAGCTGACCCCCAAGCAGATACATGTGAGCAAAATAATGTTTTTCTAATCTGAGCTTTTTTGGTAATTCTTATTCACTAAAATCTAGGTGTGTAGTATGCAACAATAATGACTTAATGAAATTAAATTGTAAGAATAATACCGTCATTTTGGATTCCATAGATGAGTTAAATTACTCTTAACTGGTCTGCATTTTGCTCAACCATTGGTTGAGGATTCCTATAGAGTGATCACAACTCTGTGGTCAATGATTTTACCTGTTTATAACTTGATGAGATGTATCTTACTTCATAGAATTATTTTGCTTATGTTAGCCCTGCATTGGCACATATAACTAAAATCAATGTAACAGCATGGCTTATCTAAACTTCAAATTGGGATATTTTAACCACTCTTTTGACATATGCATTTGTTTACAAAGTGGTCTTTTACAGTGAACCACATTCTCATCCAAACTGAATATTAAGAAAATCCATATATAATTTTGCGAATAATGCTAGTATTTTGATATCCAAATAGCCCTCCATTGATTACATTAAAAAAAATTATTCCAGAGTAAAAGGTACTGTACTCATTGTTTAGGAATGACATCTGCATTCTACAAGCTTCATTTAACTCCAGTGATGTCAAACCCAAAACGCACCACAGTGCATTCAAATCAAGCAGACAAAAATCAGTGTACGCTTTGGTCGTTTACCTGTAAACTACTTACCTATACAAGAAATAGCACCACCTTAAGCAGATATCAATATATCTTTTTGATTTGCCATTAAAATATACTAATTTCAAAATTTATTCCTATCACCGTTCACAATTATTTAATCTATTACCTAATAAACTGTGTATGGTATATTGATATATTCCATGATTAATTTATAGTGGTTTTTGAATATTGCTTTTTTTGTAGAAAAATGTTGAAGATTCTGTGGAGAAATGTTACTCATTCTTCAAAAATCTCTTAGACATAGAATCAGAGTAAGTACACAATGATTAGCATGCCTGTTTTACATATTTTCAGACATAATGCAATGTTTTGATTTAAGGCAAATAGAATTGCTTAAATGTGTTAATAATCTGCGTGTGTGATTATATATGTATGATTTATAATTAGTATTCCAGAACTTAATCGACACAAACATGAAGTGTTTCTCCAGAAGGGAATTAATAATTTATCTCAGAGTTATGAAGTAAGTACATAATTTCTTGATTAATTCCAATAAATCTTTTAAAGCACTGTGAGCTGAATTAATAACTAATGTAAGCATTCCATATTAAAATTAAATGTTCTTTTATATACAAATACTATTTCTGTTTAGTGTCTAGATGCCAGCAGACCATGGTTATGTTATTGGATTTTACACAGTATGCATCTACTTAACATCACCATATCAGATGACCTTAGATCACAGTAAGACAGCTTTAGATCTATAATGCTAAGATGATTGCATAAAATAAACCTACAGTTTGTTTGTAGTTAATTAGAGCATGTTATGGTAAACACCTTCCATGTTGCTGATTTACTGTCATAGACAAGGAGTTTACACATATTTATTAATATAAATTAACTGTTACTTTCAAGTTCACTGCAGTCCGTTTTGTGATAAGTTACCTTTGTAAATGTTCCAAGAAAGTCTGCCATAACAGATAGATCATCAATATCTCACACTTTTTGGCTCTTTATTATTTATGAGTGAAATTTGTTTTTAACAATTCCTAAACAAAGATGTAATGTCTAACACGTGATAATTGTTAATAAACATAACATTATTAATTTTGTAGTTTATTTTCCTAATATCAATGATAACTACAAGAGATATATGTAGATTAAAATATTTATATCTGGTTATCTTTGTGATATTGTCAGAGTTTAGATGTTGATTTATTTTGTTTTATTTTTCAGTGTTGCCCAATTCTTATCCAAATGTCAGGATCCTGATGGTGGTTTCAGTGGTAAGTTCACGAAACAAGTAGTGAAGTTACAGGTGAAACGAGATGATGATAATAACTCGGGGATTTATAACACAAATTAATAGATATATATAGAATTATCAGATTTTTTAATATGAACTCTCGCTGTATTACTGTTGTTGGACTCAGTAGGCCATTTCATCACTTTCAATTTGAAAGCAGCATCGTAACTCATTCGTTTTGTTTTGACGGCATGGACATCTTGGTTTCATAGGAGAGTGTGTTTATCGTTGTGGTAATAATTTTTTTTTTTTGGGGGGGGAATTTTTTTTGAAAAAATTAGTTTTGAAAACCTTTGGGCCCCAATATTTATACTAAAATGGGTTATATTTGACGATTTGCCTAATTAATTCTAAGTCAATTTGTACGTGATTGATTTCATATGCAGTTCGTTGAATGTTTAATCATCCTGTTAATTTAAGTTTGTGGTCCTACATATGTGATCAATCGTTATAAATTGCTTTGATCTATTGACAGCATACAATATACATGGGTATTTTCTACATTCAGAATGTTTGATATCTACTGTAAATCATAATATTTTAAGTCTAAAAACGACCTCAGCTTAATGGCTGTGACCTACCGTATATATTTTGTTAATTATATGGATTGTTATCAGAGGTGTACAATATGATGTTATAGTATTTTGTTCACTTCCATCAAACATACAGATAAATTGTTATCTTTTATATGTTTCTATGTCATTAATTCTTATTGTTAATTATGTTAAAGAATTCACTTATTTCAGTATCTTTTAAATATGTATTGAATATTAGATCCTGTTCGTGTTTCATTCCCAACATGGTTGAAGGTATTATTGTATAGGTATGGGGAATCTCTATAGTTTGGTGTGGTAGTTCTGGGGTTGAAATCCAGGCCTAGCTGTGTTTGAAGTGTGCTGCTTCTTTCACTTCACCTCATTCATTATCCTTGGACTTTGTTTGGCCGATTTAGTCTATCATAAATAAAAATTTTGACCTAAAAACAATGTTTCATAATAAATAAATAACATGTTATTTATTAAGAGACATTTAAAATACAATCTTTCCATTATTATTATTAGAACAATATTTCTGATGGGGTCAGTAAGGGCATGGCATTTCTTGTTCATACGTGTGGTGTGCTGGAGGTTGAGTTTTGATCTTCGATCTTGGAATCGTAAAAGAGGTCAAGATTATCATTGAATCAGATAATTGGCAAGGTTTTTTCCTCTGAATAAATCATCTATTCCAAATTTTAAATTTATTTATGATTAGTCCACTGCAAGAAGCACTAAATTAGAGATCGTTTGTATTTTTTTACATTAATAACTCCCATTTAAGCCATTGAGAGTATTTACGCCGTTGAGAGAATTATTAACTAAGATGTAAACTTTTAACTCTTTTTAGGTGGACCAGGTCAGAAGCCACATCTAGCTCCAACATATGCTGCTGTTAATGCACTCTGTATTCTGGGGACCGATGAAGCTTTTAATGTCATTGATCGGTCAGTACATGGAAACACATTCACTGAGAAATAACTGATGGATTCAATATTTCTTTGTGTGTGTGTTTGTGTGTGTGTCAAAGGCCATACATAGGCATAAATATAAAGGTGGTTCAAGTTTTGTTTCTGTTACCAGGGCCAGCTTACAGCGGTTTTTATTATCAATGCATCAGCCAGATGGCAGCTTCACAATGCATCTTGGAGGAGAAGTGGATATCAGGTAAATTATAGATATCTGTAGAGCTTTTAGTCTGATCACCTTTGTCTAGATAATTATGTCAATTTGTATCCATTAATTGTTATATATATAGTATATCACAGTTAGCTGTATGTTTCAGTTATCAACAGATTCATTTTACTTTTATTATTTCCTCAGAGGAACCTACTGTGCAGCAAGTGCAGCGAGGCTGACTAATATTACGACAAAGGACATGTTTGATGGTACAGCAGAGTGGATCGTCAGGTTCTTAATTAAAACAGCATACTGCATCACTTAGTATTGTAACAGTACAGTGGGCCCCCATTATACCGTGGTCCACTATAACATGAATTCAGATATAACACAGTTAGACCTTGCACTCCAATTTTGGAAGCCACAAAAGAGCATTTTTACATTAAATGGCATAAAATCTGCCACTAATCAATAAAAAGTTTCAAAATAATTTGAATGCGTATTCACAGTTTGTAATTCACATGTAAATAAAACATAGCTAATAGGCACAACTTGCCCACAAGTAGATTTATTGATTACAAACTTAATTACACAACACCATTGCTCAATCAGCCAAACAAACAGCCTAATCACAACCCTCACTGGTTGTGTAACTCCACCCACTAAATAAGGGTGATTATGTTTTTTAATTCATAACTCTTGCATATGTTTTATTTATTGGAATTAGGAATCATATTTTGTGTATAAAAGACCTGGTTTTGATCATATTGTATCAGTTGCTACCTTCATCTGAAAAACATGCACTATTTCTGGCAGAAGAATATTACCAATCCAACGTGGCTGTTACTTTTTGTGCAATTTTGCAGAAACATTTTATTTTCCACACAAACACTGAGGTAATGTTTAAATTAACAAATGATTAAATAATTACTGGGAACATTTATGAAATAAACAGTTGTATGTAACTTCAAGGATGGTGCAAAACAAGGTTAATACATGGAGTCCCTATTATCTCCCATCATGATCTGTCTCACTTTACATCCACCTATGGCACATTTGACAGGTTATGGATTACAATGACCATGTTATAATGGGGGCCTACTGTATTTAATGTCATCATGACCAATTTTTATATTGGCCAGATTTATTTGCTTCTAGTGTGATATATTTATCTTCTTATTTCTATGCAAATTAGTTTTTTTGGGAAATTGCATAAGCAACATTTATGAACATAAAGTCCACAATATTTCACCAAGTCGACAGCATTTTATAATTAAGTGCTGTAGTAAATAAGAGAAGTAGGAGACCATTAAAATATACTGCTAGAAGGCTTCCCCTTGAGTGATGTGATAGTTGCGTTGTTAGTGGTTTGTGAATATACAAATTGATATGGAAACCAGACATGGGGTCAGTTCAATTCCGGATTTGGAATCGATGGTCAATTCCAGAATCGATTATTTAAAAAAAATGGAATTGGAATTGAGAAATTTTGAATTGGAATTGAGAAATTTTGACTTGGAATTAAATCCAGATATTAATTTACCATTTTTACAACATTAACACCTACATGTGGTGTTATCAATATACTGGAACCATAATGATCCAGAACTTTGGTTCTTTATATATATATATATATATATATATATATATACGATATGCACACGACTTTGGCACTCCAAGTAAGCATTTAACCAATTAAAATGGTCTGGATACTGTGGGCTATGCCCCCAACACTGTGACACCACCACATAGCATACCTGTAATATATATAGAGATATTGCTATTTAGGAATTAATTAATTTTATCATCTCACTGAGAATGCAAATCTGGAGCCAAATTGCTCCTCCTCTCCTAAAACTGTGACTCTATAGCCTTTCCCCAGACCTAACTGTTTTAAAGTTGTTTTGTTGTTCGGGGAGAATCCCCAGGCTGTCGCTTAATCAGCACAGCCTCTATGTTGGAGTGGTTGAGAAACCTCCCCCCACCACTCACAGGGAGCAGTACGGAAAGATGGAGCCGAAATACCCTGAGGGTGGTCACTGCCAGAGTGTTTTACGTCCTCAGGGGGTTTTTAACGTCCCCCTTTATTTTAAATAATTCAGTGGAGACGGCAGCGCCATTTAACGTGGTCAGCCTCCCACGATGTAGTGAGCCGAGAAATTAATCCCTGGAAAAGTTTCGACCTCTTACGGGTTCGAACCTGCGACCGTTGGCACCAAGTGCCGGGTGCTTAACTGCTAGGCCACCGGAGCTCACTGGTCTCTGTTTTAATAACTATTTGAAATCTTTTGTAAACTTACCATATGCCAGTAGTTTAGTATCACTGGGTGGAACTAAGCAAAAACATTAGTTTCAAGGCTCATACTAGACAGTGAAATATAAACACATCTTTGATGATTACAAAATACACATTTACATGGGGATACACCCAAGACTATTATCCACCACTTGATATAATCAAATATCTCTTTAGCTAAAAGCACCTTGTGGTTAGGCTTGTGCTATTGTTTTACCACATTAACACTTACATGTAGTGTTACCAATATACTGGAACCAAATTGATCCAGAACTGGTTCCTTATATATATATCAGATATGCACACTGACTGTGGCACCACACATGAGCATTTAACCAATTAAAATGGTCTGGATCCTTTTGGCTCCACCCACAACACTGTGACACCACCACATAGCATGCCCATAATCTATATAGAGATATTGCTAATTAGGAATTTACCCCAGTTCAATGTTTAGAATGGGCAAACAAATTAAATCCACAAATTACTTCATCATTCAGAAATATTTCTTCTAAAACAATTATACTTGGAATATAAACTACTCAGAGTAGGTATTCCAAGTAGGTACTCAGAGTACCTACTCATGGTAAAAAGTATTAAGCAAAAAAAGTGTCAGAAAACCCCCCAGAATTGGAATTGATAAATTTGAGGTGGAATTGAAAAAATGGGATTGACCACTTCTGATGGAAACTATACATTTATCAATATCTAAACATTGATTGGTAAAAGAAGCCCTAGTCTATTTATTTGGTTTGATGATGAAGCTGGTGTTTGAAAACATGGCTTCTTGTAAATAAGATCTATTTTATTATTTATAACTGGACAGTTTATTTGGTACAAATAAGTCACAATCTTCCACACCTTCGATGTTCTTGTTGTCACAATCTTCTCTTTTGGTCAAGCAGCATATTTACATATCACATTTGACTTTTTATGATACTTGCCGTGCATCCGTCAGTTTGTTCTCATCTTGTCTTGTCTTGTAACAGATGTCAGACATATGAAGGTGGTTTTGGGGGAATTCCTGGCATGGAAGCTCATGGTGGCTATGCATTTTGTGCATTAGCAGCTCTAGTTCTTATTGATCGAGTGCATCTCTGTGATATTAAAGGTTTACTGGTATGTTTGATATTTGCTTGTTATTTTTGTTTTACATTAATCTCTTAGAAATATTTGTGGAAGTAATTGATTTTAATGTTGGTTCCAAGTCTTCACACATATGGTATCTTTAATCTGCATTATATTTGTCTGTAATATGAATTTTCTTGTATATCGAGTTTTAACATTGGTATAGTCAAATAATAACAGTTATTATTTTATGGAATCTAATGTAAAACATGCATCTCATTATTGCACTTTTTTGCAACTTGTATGTACTACAAGAAAACTATGTTTAATTACTCGTTCATCATTGTGCAACAGTTTTTGTTACTTCTTAATCCGTATTTGTGTTATTGAATTATAAACAAACCATTATATGTTCTTTTGTTAATAATTTTGATATGTTTCCACTTAGCTTTTTCCATATTTGGTTGCTAGCATCATTATATATGTACTTATCATATTTGTGTAAAGATACAATCACTGGAAAGATGCCATTATTCTCATTGGTAGCGATGGTTAACAAATCGACAGATGTCATATGAAGGAGGCTTCCAAGGTCGTACCAACAAGTTAGTGGATGGCTGTTATTCTTTCTGGCAAGGAGGATCATTTCCACTAGTACACATGATACTCACAAAACAAGGTTAAGTTTGTTGAATGCAGATTAATTTTAGATTCGGACACACACAATGGTGTAGAAAGTACTACAGTGGGGCACTAGCCAAATGGGTGTAAAACGTCTAATCGACGAACTGATAAACATAACTGCCAGTCCAGTGGGTGATATCCTTTTTTCTGTTGACATTAATTATGTGACTTATCATCAGGCTGATTCCTAACCATCAGCAACTGTTCAAAGCTAGAACAAAATATACAATGTATTGTGTTGTCAGTTTTTAGTGTAATTTCTTTATTATAATCCTAACTCTCAGATATTATATTTCATCAATCAGTACAATCATAGAACATAGGTTAAAGAATTATTCCTATTTAGCATATCCTGTACACAAACAGGACCAATAAACAGTTCATGTTATTTTGCTTTAATATATTTTAATAATTTCAGGAGAAGACTTTGTTAGTGCCGAGAGATGGCTTTTTCACCAAGGTAGTGCATGTGTGGGTGTGTGTGTGTGTGTGTTATGTGCGCGGGAGGGGTTCCGGATACTTCCCATTTATTTTTTACTTTTGTAGAAAAAAAACTGATGCTGGTTATGATAGAATTATAGATTTCTTTGATATTGTTTTTGGTAACGATCATTTAAAAATTAAAGCTACCAATATTGTTGATTATATTTTGTTGTAGAAGCTTTACAGGAATACATTATGATATGTTGTCAACATCCACATGGTGGTCTCTTAGATAAACCTGGAAAGTGAGTTATAGTGTCTGTCATAATATTGTTTAAGATTTCATAATTTAAAATTTATAAAATAAATTTATGGAAGAATCCATCTACCGGTATGTCACATACATGGGGTATCTGAAATGACCATTTGTATTCTAATAAATTTTTAAAGTATTCAGTTTAGATTTTTTTGCAGAAACGTTTTTGAAATTGTTTAATAAAGCATTCATTTATATTCACCACATTTTTGTAATTACTGTTAACTAAAACAAAGAGTTGAAGCAGCAGTACATGTTTATATGAAGTTGTGTTTTTAGTACTGAATTTAAGCATTTATTATGACAATATAAGTTCTGTATGCTAATTGCATATAAAAACTCAGTATTGATTATTACTATTCACATGAAACTAGAAACCAACACAACCTGTTTCTCGGTTCCTAAAATCAGATTTGACTGTAACAACAGACACGTTATTTTCCAGACCTCGAGATTTTTATCATACTTGCTATTGTCTTAGTGGCTTGTCTGTGGCACAGCATTTTTCAGAAGGTCGACTCTCCCAAGAATACATTTTAGGATCTGCGACCAATCAGTTGGTTAGTGTTTTAGCAGTATTAGAAGAACAAACATTTCACCTTCTGTCTTCTATCTTTGAAACACGAAGATTTGGGTAAATAAACATTAGGGTGTTGTTAATTTTTGTTTCAGAATATGTTACATCCGGTGTTTAACATCAGCATAGAGGCTGTTCAGCTGGCACAGAATTATTTCAGTAGAGCTGATGTATCATCAGGAGAGACTAGCTGTAATGGGCCAAAGAAGTAATCTAAGTTTGTATAGCGTGAACTTACTAACAATAAGTATTTATTTGTGTCTTAATTATGACATGATGTAAAGATTGATATTTCCATTTAAGCTTGGTACCGTGTTTTATGTAACATTTGCCACCAGAAAAAAAGGTGTGTACGTTTTTTAAAGACTAAAACAAACAAACATCAGTTTTATTCATGGTCTGTTTGTATGCATTTTCAAATGGATGTTGTTGGGATATAATCATTGTACACAGTAGTTTAACTGTTAAGCTTTCTCTGTCGTCTGTAGTGGAGGGAGATTGAAACATAAGCTTGTTAGTGATAATGCTGATTACTTTACAGTATAGAATAGATTTCTCAGGGTTATTAATTATTACAAGAAACAGATTTTACTTTCTTTCTTTATTTTAAACATGTCTCACTGACACACACACACACCTCAAAAGGGAAAGATTAAGGATAGATATTTTATTTAGTCTTCCTTATCAATGTTTTTCTATTCATAATAGAATTATTGTTCACTGAAACATACAAGGTATATAACCAGCCATGTTTTTTAAATTATATTTACTTATATCAAAGATAGAACACATGTATTAATAACAAATTATCTGTATGTCCGATTATATTTATATAATTTTTGTTTGTTAATGCATGCCAGATTATACATGCTTTACAAACTAATATTTCTGATCAGGTTTGTTAGAATTAAAGTTAATGAAATACTTCAACTGAACTGCCATATAGCTCCGTTTCTGGTGATAAATATTAATTTCTTCTAATTTTTTGCAGTGTTTGGCAAAGAATTAGGATTTTCTTTCTATTTCTTGTACTCCCTATTCATTTGTTTTATAGTTTCTGTTGGAGTTTTACTTCAGTTTCACCAATGCTCAAACTTGTCGTCATGACACAATGTAATTGGTCAAATTGAGATGGGATTGACCAATCACGCTTAGCCAGTTGCCCGTTAGAGCCTGATTTTCCAGTGTTACTGTAGATGATAATATGTTGTTTTTGTTTACGTAAAGTCTAGCATTCCAGTTATAGATATTCTTTTACAGATGTTAGGTTTCGGGTGTAGATTTATTACCATATTAGTGTTAATATCGTACGTACGTGGTTTGGTATTAGACCAATAAATCGAGTGATTTGACTCGATGATGTATACATACCAAATGTCATTCCTTTTGTTAAAATAAATTTACACATAAAAATAAGGATATTTTATTTGATTTCCACATGACACCAATCTTTATTACTGTTTGGGTATTGACCTATTCTCTGTAAAATTATGCTTTTGTGCTGTGTGTAGAATACGAAGCATTGTCATCAATTGTGCATTTGTTTGTTTTTTACTTCGGTATTAAGATATTTAATTAATGACATTAAGCAACATAATTGATGTGTACCTTTATTTCGTTAGATGTAGTATGGTGTTCTCGTGTGATTAGAAGGTGTTTTTCTGGAAGTTTTCTGCTCGTTTTAGTTCCAATTGAAATAATAGAATTTTAATTGAAGTGAATTTGTTGTTTGTGCTCATTTAAGGTTATCACGACCTTGGTGACAGTCTGCAGCTTAACATTTAAGACGGCACTCAAATTCTCCATGGCCTAATTGGTCATGTACTTGGTCGCAGACCTATAGCACAGGGCTTCAAATAATAACAATATGTTATATTTATATAGCACCCTATTCGGCTAGAAGTTGTTCTGAGGTGCTTTACAATATTATTATCCCTGACTCAGACCTGTTTCAACCCAACACATATCTCAACTCCCAATGGAGCATACAACACATGCTGCCATTATAGGCGCAAAGCGTTACTCACGCATAGCCATAGCGTCCTGTCATAGCTATGCTTGAAGGTTGTTTCATCTTTAATTTTAGACTTTGGCCCATTTAACCAACTATATGCAAAAATAATAGTCGTAAAACAACAGCGATGTCACCTATGGTGTGATTACAGTTTACGTCTTTGGACAATATTTGAATGTGCATAAGGATAAGACAAAATGCTAAGCATTACATGTGCTAGTATCTTGCACGTTAAGAAAGTGGAATTGTGTTCATATTAGTGTAGAATTTGCATTGAACTTGATGACATTGATAGCTACCTGAATACAGCAAATATATTCTGACACCATTTTAATCATCTGATGATGATATAATCTATATATTAGTTAGTATTTGATTACAATATAATATGTACTGAGACGAATATCATGATTAGTCATCGTGTAGTGTGCTATAGGGAAATTCCCGGGTTGAAGTTAGTAGTGCATGGCACTGCATATATCCAGGTCATGTGAACGAATTGCAGTTTGGGCTGTAATTCGAAAATGTTTCAACAATTAGTTATGAACATCAAAGGAACCAGATAAACAACTGAAAATCTTGCATTTGTCATTAAAGGAAGCAATTAAATGCTATCCAAATTCATCAGTTGTGTTGTTAGAAATAATAGTAAGTTTCACCTCTATTTCGAAGAACATCATTCATAATACCAGTAAGTGCAACATTCAGCAATTGTATCATTATAAGAGGCAGTGTCCAGCATGATATTGTAGCGTGTTCTGGAGTCGTGATATTATTTCTTGTGTACGTTGAAGCCTGTAATCTGTAATATAAGAGGATGATTGGCCATCACTGATAGAATAACACCTGCAAGAATATCAGACTTAACACTAGTTGTATAAACATTACGTAGTTTCTTGGTGGTAACAGTTACGTTGAAAGGTGTCGGCTTGAAGGAGATAATCCTGCATATGAGTTGTGACCTACTTTAACATCTCGTATTATCTTCTGATTATCTCTGGTTATGATCACATCCAGAATATGGCCAGAACGATGAGTTGGTGATGTAACGTGTTGGTGAAAGTTGAAATAATCCAGGATCTATTTGGAGTGGTTTATCCAGATGGATGTTTATGACACCGACGACGACAAGATCTCACGGTGTTGACATATGATCTTTTACGAATTATGTAAATTCCCCAAAGAACATCTCATTCATAAATGTTTCGATGGCGATTGTCTATAAATCACAATATCGTTTAGACACGTTGATTCCGTCATAATGTTCATAGCTTTCTCCGCCAATCTCGGATGACTTGGGAGAAACCAACATGTTTGTATTATACAGGATTCCCAAGCCGCCATAGCCTTTATTACCCTTTCAACGAACAATCTACAGTTTCTATCCGGATAGTGCAAGCGATTTGACAAATAAATCATCCTTAGTTGCCGAGATTAGCCAGATCTCGTCGAGGGTCAAAAGTCAGGATCATGCTCAATTATATAAAAAGGCTTTGACCTTGTCGTCTCATTTCACTAATGAACGCCCCCCTGGCAATTTATCCCTGATATGATACACGTTAGTGAGGTTGATAAATCTCCTTTGAGTTTGTCTGTGACATTATCTAAATTAATATCTGTGATCCATGTAAAAATAGCGACATCAAATTACCGTCATGTGTTTACAGCTAAACATTGCTGTGTTTGATAAATATCGATTTGTGGTGACTATATGAGTAACAATTATTGATAGATTCCTTTCAGATAATATATTGATCCCTATACATGAGAAATACACCTATTTACACGTTACTCTTACAAATATATACGTTATTATAGCACATCTCACACTTTATAATCCTTTTGACCTCGCTCAGATGCGGGACTTGAACTTGTCTGACGGAATGTAGAACAGATTCCCGATTTCAACATATAGAAGTCAGGGAGAATTTATAGTAATTTTCTTTTATTCGCCTCTTATTATGATAAATTATGACACATTTATATTAAACAATTATGGATTTCTATTCATCCATGATTACAAATATAAAACACATTCTGTGTCTTTAATGGTTCTCGCCATAACGTGGAGATAATACGAAACGGTGAAGAACAAAGGCCCTATCATAAAGGAATATTTTATCATTCGATATGATATTGTATTTATTCACGATCAAACATGGTAACCCAAATCTGCATTAAATTTGACATCGATATTCATAAAGATTAATAATTATGATACGACCGTAGTGTGGAAGAAGACGGTTCCCGGCACCAAGACGCATGGATGACGCTGATCCCAAATACCTCCCTCGCTGAATTCAAAGAAACATAATTTACCCTTTTATTACCTTTATCATGACAGTAAATAAATCCAAACTTCTCACACAATTCGAAGTCATCTGAAAACTATCAACCGCCATCTTTGTGACTTAAAAACTCCGCAAATTGTGATTTGAATTGTTATCAACGAAGGGTTCAGACAACTAAAAGTCACGTTATCAGTATGTTCAGAATTGTGCTTCTGGTGTTCTCCTTTAATCATTGTGAGCATTTAAGTTCATGAACACGTATAACTGTATGGTGATGATGATTAAAGTCACTAGAAACTGTACATCTTCTAAGCTTAACTGATGAAAGGCTTAAGCTATAAGTTACAGGTTGTGACATTTGTCAGCCGCTTCTCTTGTATTTTTAGTGAGACCAAAGACATCGTATATGGCTGCACAAACGTAAGTAATTATGATGATGATGATAGTTTTTAAAGAGGAAGCATATCAAAGAAATAGGGATTCGGTTCGACGACCTGGTCATCTGGAGTTCAATGGACTACCACCGATGCCATTATAGCAATAGTAAAAATGGTATTGATATTGCGCTAAAGGAATATCTGTCCTTTAATTTGAATCCACACGAGAGCATTTGTCATAATATCGGTGTGAGTTATCTAAGATGTCGAGATGCAGTTCTGATGGACAACAGATATCCAGATACCTGCCATTGATCGACTCCAAGTTTATTAGTAAAACATTGGAACGAATATAATGATTCCCTGGCAACCAAACGTAGCTTTGAAGAGAATTACTACGATGTAGCTAGACATTTAAGTATTTATTAGCACCTGAACCACACCATTTGATGTCATAATCTTCCGAATCAAAATATTAAAAAAATCTTTTTCATTTGCCTGTTTGAAATTGGAAGTAATGTTGAGAAAAACGTATACATTTTGTGAAACATTTTCCTGGAAACAGCAATGGTGGATTATAATGTTATAAGCAACTGCTCCAAATGAAGGATGGGTGTGGGACATCACACCCAGTTCCAGGTAGATGACTAAATAATACAGTTAGGTTGTCTTCTTCTTCTGCTCGTGATTATTATATTATTGTTGTTGTTGTTCACCTCCCACACAGGAAGAAGCCAGTTGGGACAACATATATTGAGATTGATCGTAGCCAGGGATGGTATTATTCATAAACCTGATAACTTGTGGGTTTGACAGTTGTTTGACGTCAATCTCACATCGGCTAGATCAGTATGGGCATTTTAATATATTGTTCGTTCATTGCTTCTATTTACATAGGGTAGTGTTCTTGTCCGTATGTTGACAGCTGGCTTTGTGTGTTTGTTGTATTTATCTGTTGACATCTGCATTTGACATGTTGACGTTTATATGTTCTTTGCGTATTGTCAAGTGACATTTAAACCTTCGTTCCATGGGACCACAGCTGCCGGTTGCCTGCATGTGAAGAATACCACAGATAAAAACTAAAAACACAGAGAGATCGACACACACACACACACACACACACACACATATATATATATATATATATATATATATAGAGAGAGAGAGAGAGAGAGAGAAGATAGAGAGGGGGGAGAGAGTTGGAGGGAAAGAGGGGGGAGAGAGAGAGAGAGAGAGAGAGAGAGCGTTATGATTTTATACCGTTAATAACTGATTGGTGTGGTTTAGGCCGGAAGAGAATCAAATTCATAATGGGTTAGAGATAATGATGACACAGACGAGAAGAAAGCCTGGATGAGGTATTTTGAGGACAGTCTGAGAAGATTACTGTGGTCGGGTGAGATGTCGTTATCTGTTACCTTATATACCCAGAGATCTTTTACTGTTAAATGTCCACTTTCTGGAACACGATATACTAAATGAACCGAACGACCTGGAAAGAAAATAAGGCGAATTGAAAGTGGTAACATCCTTTAGACATGGCTAGATCGGGATTGAAACTCAGATGGTAGGGGTCTGTGGCCAACCTTTCTACCAGTTAGGCTATGTAGACACCCATATAGGCGGATATATTTTCTAGATCTATATGTTAACTGGAAGACAAGTTGTACGTCTGGTATGTGTGTGTGTGTGTGTGTGAGAGAGAGAGAGAGATCATCGATCAGTCTCCAATTTCCCGATCTCTTGCCATCCTATCTTAATCCATCCATTTCCGGATCACCAAAGTCGGATGTCTGCCGATACTAGATCCATAATAGTTCCATATTCTCGCCGAACAGCATCGAGTTGGTCTAGCTGAACCCCGGTACATGCAAGATTATGCCGACACCTGTTATATGGATATTTACTATAGATTAGCCGTAGACCCATACACTGACCCTACTTCATATTCAGATCTTATTAGATCGTAATATGTAAATGAGGGCCGCTTGACAGTCACGTGCGCGGAATGCCAATTACGTTTAACACAATTTCTCATAATGACATTAAAGCCCGGTAGAGGGCCTAGATAGCGGCTTAACTGGGCTGATGTTTGTACAGGAAAGCTCTCAATAGCCGACTAAATCCGAAATGAAGACCACACCAGATATTATTAATAAAACCTGACTACGGCGAGTTGTTGTTGTCGTCGTCGTGCTGAACGATCTAATTACCTGGAAGCTGTCCACTTAAGTTGGCATTGTTTTTGTTCCGTTGTCATGGCTACGTGACTGCGTTCCGGCATAGGAATGTGGTATTTAATATAATCATGATTACCGGAGTGTGTAATACTTGTTGATTCGTTTATTAAGATGTATTATCTATACATCAGAATAGCTTGTTCAATTGTTTTTATCGAATTTATTTACAGTTTCTATACATATAAATAAACATGATGATGATGATGATGATGATGATGATGATGATACTACTACTAATACTACTACTACTAATAATAATAATAATATGGATTTAGGAAGCTAGTCAGACATAATGCACGGAAGTTGTGGGAGAGAAATGAGGAAATACGAAAAATGTGAAATTGTCTTAATCGGCAACGAGCAGCCATGGATACCAGGAACGGGAGATAGATCATGGAGAAGTGTAATTGGTTGCGTGTCGTGGAAAATAAAACCAAGTCATTAACACAGCCAACGCAACCATAATGAGATGAAGATACAAAACCAACGAGACACAAGAACCAGTCATTTTATATATCTATCGAGAAATCAGAATGAGATTAGATTAAACACAAAGCTAACGCCATATCTTTTCTTGGTCAGGAGAAAACGCAGAATTGAATTGTGGATTACGTGACGTGGATAAATTTATTAATTATTTAAAACTATTGTTAAATATGTATTATATTATAGAAGCCAACGTCCACGTTATTGAGTTTCGGGTTATGTCATTGTTATCATAGTCTAGTCTCCACCTATCATAACATCCTCATAGTCCTTTCTCCACAAACCAAAATCTCCACCTACTTAAATCTCCATCCACCTCAGTCTCCTCACATTTCGATCTCCGCATACGTAGATCTCTACATTTCACAGACTCTACAAAGGGCATCTCCATGGTCTAACTGGTAGCGCGTTAGACCACAGATCACTACCACCTGAGTTCGAATCCCGGCGTGGGCATATCTTTGATTTCGCTTCATTACTCTTGGAGGTCGCTCGGCCCATTTAGTCTACTATGTGCACAAAAGTGGCCGTAAAAGATCAATCATCATCATCATCATCTGTCTCCATATACCCATTATTTTGGTACTCTAAACATATATACTCTAAGAGAAGATTGAGTTGGTTTGAGTTGTTCAGTTTCGGTGCTGGTCATACTTAGGACTTATATCTACAAAAACAAGTACGAGTCGGATTTGAACCCACATCCTAGAGGACGCCCACTCTAACAAATGGCAAACAACCGTAGAACATAGTAAGGTAATCTATAAGTGAATGTGCCTAGATGATCACGTGAGATATTAACATATGTATATGAAGTAGTATATATGTTGTTGTTGTTGTTGTTGTTACATTGATACTCAGCAAGATGTCTATACTATACTTATTATAGTTTTCATGTTTCAGTAACACGTACATGATTGGTCTCATGATAGCGATACGATTATAACATTAACTGATCTCTCTCTCTCTCTCTCTCTCTCTCTCGCTCTGTGCGTGTGTGTGTGTCTGTGCTTGTGTAAGTATGTATGTGTGTGTGAAATGTAAGTGCTTGCCCAACTTCTCTGTCTGTCTCTATCGGCGCAGCGCGTGCGCGCGCGTGCACACACACACACACGCACACATATATATACATATATATATATATATATATATATATATATCACTGCGTCAACTGTATTTCTCTGACCATGATTCTGTTTGTGTTTTCTCTCTCTGTTTATGTATCTTAATGTTACCACAACAATTTACTATTTATTGTCGTTGTTTCAGTTCCATTAAAATATATATTTCGTCATTATAAACGCATCATGAAACATTCACTTTGTACGAGATATTTATTCGCATAATGATTATCTAGAATAAAATACATAAATTGTTCAAAATAAATTGCTCTCAGCTTGATGTATCAGAAGAAGGTGTCAATCCTGTTTTTTTTATTTCGCACGTTTTTCTGTCATTCATAAAGTAGTCAATAGAAAAATAACACTTATACAGTATACTTCCGCATCTTTTTAGCTTTAATGCTTAGAACAGTAACCAAATATTCAACAATAATAATCACGAAATATACCTCATATCATAGATATAGAGAAATAATCCAAATTACTGGATTTGAAGGCGGCAAGGAGAAAACTCAAATGCTCTGACGTCATATGAGCACTTTCTACCACAGGCCATTAATCAGAACT
This sequence comes from Paralvinella palmiformis, assembly GCA_025642065.1. Taxonomy (NCBI): domain Eukaryota; kingdom Metazoa; phylum Annelida; class Polychaeta; order Terebellida; family Alvinellidae; genus Paralvinella; species Paralvinella palmiformis. Next base: position 554,875 of record JAODUP010000195.1, on the reverse strand, counting down.
TTGAACTGAATTATTTAATGTGTGCGTGATTGTTTACACATTTTGACATCATTTATGATATTTGTGAGCATAGCTATATTAATCTTGAAAATTTGAAATGATTTATATAAGGCAGGTTGAACTTCTCCCATTGAATTATTTTATGAATCGTAAAAAAATATGCTTAAAGGAATTTTATATAAATCATTTCAAATAATAAAAAAATTGACTTCTTAATTCTTTACGATGGATATTTATCGACGTTTTGAATCCCAATTCATAACTCGCATCTTTTATTTACAAATATGATATATAATAAATAATGCATTCCCGGAGGGAATATACTTAGAATCTAATTCGATTAGTATATCACGAGTGTGATATTTTATTCATACGCTGAAAGAGAATGAATGTTACTTTAGAATAATTTTGAAATAAATTATATCGATATTAAAGTTTTTAAATACGTGATTATCTAAACAAACGACTAGACTCTTTCCTGTACTCACTGCCTTATTGAGCCACGAAAATATCATCCAAGTGCAATCTTTATAATATACACTGAGAATCCGTTAATCCGACAAGGTTTGTCACGTGATAATATGCCGGATTAACGAGAGTGTCGGAATGTTGAGTCCTCGACATACCGGTAATCATACATTTTTAGATCGTAAAGACACACGATTGATCATTTTGATGTTTGTTAATTACAGACTTTATAAAAAAAATATACTCGTGTCACTTAGTCCATCAGATTAACTCATGATCTGCTCATTGGAAAGATCACATATTTGTATTTGCAATTAGTCATAAATGACTATGATTGGCTGTGAGATAGCCACAGGCAATGGAAGCATCGTATGTCGGTGTGTATGGTCAAGGACGATTGTAATTGGTTACTATATAGCAACTATCGCGGGTGGGGGTTAATTAACCATTGCTGACAACATGTCGGTGTGTCTTGCATGGCTGAACTAGCTGAAATATTTGTCAGCTTTTCAGGTTGTCGGATTATCGAGGTCATTTTACATTGAGATGTCGCATTCTGTTGGCGAAATGAAGTGTCGGAGTTGGAACGCGGAACACGATTTTGCCGGATTAAGGAATCATTTATAATGGAGCTAAATCCGTTACAGACAATAATGTGTCGGAAGGTGGATTTGCTGGATAAACGATGTCCGGATTAACGGATTCTCACTGTAATAAGATAAAAACTGGTGCACTACATTTATTTGTTTTTCTCTTTAATGACAATTCCCCAAACTTCAGCGACTTCTTAAATAAAAATATTCAAAGTTCTTTGCTTAGTCTCATCGCAGATTACATCTTGGATATATGACAGAGGGACAATTCATGACATCAGAGAAACAATGAACACAGATATGACTGAGATACCTGTAATACCTGTAATAGACCTGTATATTTAGAAGTGTAGCGCTCTAAGTACTACGTTACCGGAGAGATCTAAATATATTTAAAAAATCATAAAAAAATTTGGAAAGAATTGGCATCTTAAACGCTAATGCTAGTTTTTCTGCTGCTTTCATTATTGATCAACGCGAATAAATTGCACGCACACACACATGCGGGCGCGCGCACACACACACACACACACCCTAAAACTACGACCCTTTACTGACCTAAATTCTATATCTAAACACACCTGATCTGTCATGTGATTTATTACTAGGGATATTTAAGCCATAGACCGTAAATTGTACTAATATCAGCAGCTGAAAGTAATTTTGAGAACGGATTTATCTGCACAATACGATTCCTACAATTCGTGTAATTTTTCTGATACCTGTTTACTGTGCAAATGACAGAAACAATACTAAGAATTAAAGCTTTCATGAACGTTTATTTATGAAAAGTACAAATATAAATAATACCCATTTCAGTCGAGTACTCTCGCCTTTCATGTGTCATCAGTTGCCCGTTCTATTATCAGTACAGTTAGATGGGAGTATTCGTTGTCACAGTTACATTATTCGGGTAAGCATAATAGTGTATGAACTGAAATGGGTATTTTTGTTTTACTCTGCACTATGCATTATGGACAGGCACAATGTACTTATTGATAATGTACATTAAATACGATATTACGTGTGTTATGCTTACCATACATTTCACTTTCCGATGTGAAAATAAGGCTCCCTTTTACACGCAACATAAACATTTCCACGTAATTCAGCTCCGTCTGGCGAGTTATAAAACACGCACAATCTTGATGGATACTTGAATAAATCGTGTGAAAATCCACTGACTGGTCACAATCTTTGAACTGAAATAGTCACAGTATGGAAAACGTATTACGGAAGGAATAAAATATATGAAAACAAATTCACAAAAACCTGGCGCCGGTCAGAAACTTGGCAACCACCCCCTTCCCCGCCCCCCGCCCGCGTTGATGCTAAATTAAGAACCACAACACTTAAGGACGTGGAAAACATCCCTGGAAAACCGCAATAACGCAACCGCTTCATCACACTACTCTCGTACCAATGGGGCACCTCACTGAAGATGCTCTAGGCTGGATCTATTAGCAATTAATCATATAAGTGTGTGTGGGGGGGGATCGAGCCCCACCGAGTCCTAACCGATTAAATTAGATAAATCTGAACAGATTCCCGCTCATCAACGACAAATTAGCTTCCAGTCAGAACGCTCACACAGCGTGACGACGGTTTGTGTAGAAAAATGGCAACTACATCGCGCAGCGAAGACAGATGATGTTGATAGATTTTTCGACGATGTTCTTCGCGGGTAGACTTAGAGTTGAGCTTATTTTCTTCGGGGCTACAATTTCTACCGAATACCGTAAACTCAAAAAGCTAATCTACTATAGACGTGCCACTGACCTTACACAACCAGCTTTAGTGTAAACTGATTCCAAACGAAAATAATTTAGCGATTGTGTTCTAGCGCCTCCGTGGCTTATCTGGTAGAGCAGTTGGCCGCAGACACGAAGCACCTGGCAGAAAGGTAGTTATTTTTTTCAATTCGCCTCAGTGCGTTTGGAAGACGTTCGGTCCATTTACCTGACAAGTCCATCATTTCTAATTATTGTTTTCACAGATTTAAAAATGTTTATCGGCTAAAATATTCATATGAATATTGAAATATTGGCACATTTCTTTTGTAGATTTGGGAACGCTCATGAATGTTACGTTAAAATTCCCCTGTGTGTGTGTACGCGCGCGCGTGCATGAATGTTAATGACATGGGTTATAAATATACTTAACTTACTGTATGAAAGTTGAATAGAAATCGCATTCGGTTAAAATATACGAGTCTTTATTGTACAGCATAAAGCCATATAAATAATCCGTGGGCAATATTGTTTACGTTTTGTTGACAGAATTTAAACATATCAGCGACATCACTTGGGACGTTTTAATAATAATAATAACTTAATGAGAGTTACTACTAAAGCGTGCACGGTTTCAGATGAGACACTGACGAAGATGACACTCTACAAGTGTCATTTTAATCAACTGATGAGGGACATTAGCCAGATAAGTGCCACACCGCACGAAATCCGGCGTCATGGCAACGGCTGTACATATCAATTACCAGCCATTGTTAGTCGTCCATACAGTCACTAGCAAACAGCATATATCTTTGTCTATACAGATTAAAACTCGGACGAGTCCATTCACTGTCTTACAATTATTATACTATTTCACGAAATCAAATTAGTATAATGTCGAAATGGAGACCGTCGGAAAGTGATAAGTATCGGCTGACCCAACAGATGACGTCACGATGTCGGTGCAACGAAGAAGCGATGAGATGATGACCTACTGTAGCCAGATCCGTTATCTACAGAAATAAAGGCTTCTTAAAACAAACAAACTTTTAGCTGCTCGAGCGGAAACATATCGTGGGCGATAATTAAAAGATCACAAAGCCACTGACGATATTGGAAGTTTGTTCGATGGCTGATGGTGGGGGGGGGTCAGCAGAATAGATAATTGATGGCGATCTTCTTCCCGATTATTTATTGTAATTAGCCGACTGTTAATTTTGCAGAAGAGTACAAGGTTATATAAGTACAGGTTATATAAGGCGTCATACTGTTTTTATAACGTTATTAGTATGATTATTTAAAAAGTGTAAATGTTTGACGGCCACTTTTGTGCACAATGTAGGCTAAATGGGCCTAGCGACTTCCAACGGTAATGAGGCGAGGTGAAAGATGAAATACCCTTCTGATGTAGCCCGTAAATTGTGTAAATTGTCAGTCGATCTGTAATAAATCTGATGAAATATATGATGTTGTTAAGGATATGGATGTTGATGCTCTTGTCATTACAGAGACTTGGTTGACTGGTAATGTTTCAGATCAGAATATTATTGATGAGGTGACTCCAGCTGGATATTCATTCCATCCAGCAGCTCGGATTCACAAGAAAGGTGGGGGAGTTGGTGGCATTCTTGTGTGAAACCCATTTGCGTTTTCAGGCTAAGTCTTTTGAAAGTTACTAACTGACTTTTGTATCTGGGAGGGATGAGTGTTCCTGTAGCTATTATCTACCGATTACACCCCACTAAGAAAAATGGCCTGAAAGCAGCAGATTTCTTCAAGGAATTTTCGGGATTTGTTGAATCTCTTGCTACCAACAGTGGACATCTGTTGATCTTAGGTGGTTTCAATATGCATTGGGATTGCCAGAGGAATGCAGATACCAAACAACTGGCTGACATTCTTAAATCTGCCAATCTCAGGCAGCATGTCCAAGAAAGAACACACAGACATGGTCACATCTTAGATCTTGTCATCTCCCGTGATGATGATAATTTAATTAAAGGTGTGTCTGTGTCTTCCATGCTGTCTGATCATTTCCTTGTTAACATTAATGTATCTTTACAGAAACAATCTGTTTCAGCTAACGTTATTTCATATAGAAGATATAAGTCAATTGACAAGGAGGCCTTTCTTGCTGATCTGCGAGTCTCTTCTCTGGTATTGGATCCACCGGATATGTGGATCATCTGGTGGATCTCTATGATAGTACATTGAGAGACATTGTAGATGAACATGCACCTTTAAGGACAAAGGAAATGCCAAGCAGTCTAATGCTTCCATGGTACAATACAGGCTGCAAACAGAGACAGAAGGTATTGTGAGTGGCTGTGGATCAGGACCAGTTTGTGTGTTCATTTTAAAATGTTCAAGGTCAGTAAAATTCTAGTTAAAAATACTCTTGCCTCTGCTAAATCTAAATATTATAATAAAAAGATCAAAGCATCCAAGGGAAATCAAAGGATTGTTTTCAGTGTTGTGAATAAAGTATTACATAAAAGTTAAACTGTCCTTTCAAATAATATCAATTCAGATAAAGATATGGCCCATTATTTTAATAACTTCTTCTGTCAAAAAATATTAAATATACATAGTGGGTTCCCTTCCAGCACCTTATCACAGGGTAAGCCATTGGTAGAAAAGTCCTGCATATCCATGATGGATACATTTAGCCTTTTACAGAGACTGATATCAGACAGTTGCTGAAAAAGTCATCTAATGCTTTCTGTGCAGTTGACCCTATGCCTACATGGCTTGTGAAAGATTGTCTGGATGTTCTGATAAGCCCAATTACAAATATAGTTAATAAATCATTATCTCTGGGTGTTTTCCCAAGATCCATGAAAGCTGCCCTTGTAAAACCATTAATAAAAAACCTCACTATGGACTGTAATATTCTAAACAGTTACAGACCTGTTTCAAATCTTACATTTTTATCTAAAGCTATAGAAAAGGCAGTTGCTTTCAATCTAAACAAATATTTAATCAATAATAACCTTAATGAATCATTACGGTCTGCCTACAAAAATGGTCACAGCACTGAAACAGCCTTGGGTAGGGTGAAAATTATGTTATGCTGTCAATTGATCAAGGTAAGCCAGTAATACTTGTTCTTCTGGACCTGTTTGATGCAGTTGACCATAATGTACTTTTCTCTAGGTTAAAAGACGTGTTTGGTCTGTCAGGTAAAGTACTTGAATGGTTTAGATCCTATCTGGAACAACGCTCCCAGAGAGTGTCTGTTCATGGTATTTTATCTGACATTCAGTTTTTGTTATCTGGTGTACCACAGGTTCAGTTCTTGGTCCTCTGGTTTTCACAATGTATACCCGTCCTCTTGGAATCATTATGCAGCGATATGGGGTTAAATATCACTTGTATGCTGATGACACACAGCTGTATATATCAGTGGATCCTGACAATAAGTTAAATTTCTCCTCTTCCTTGATGAATTTAGAACATTGTATTGCTGATATTCGGCTATCGATGACTCAAAATCTTCTAAAACTTAATGATACTAAAACAAATATTATATATTTGGCATCACCACATCGTGTTAAATCCTAAAGACACCAGCATTACAGATGGGTTCATCTTCGATTACCCCTAAAGGGTCAGTAAAACAATCTAGGGGTTATTTTTGACCAATGTATTAACATGCACGAACATGTCACCTCAGTATGCCAAGCTGCCTACTACCATCTTAAGAACATCCACTGTTTAAAAGCATTCTTGACCCAAGAAACACTTGTAACTGTAATCCATGCCTTTGTTACATCTCGTATAGACTATTGTAACTCCCTGTTATATGGCATATCTGATTATAACATTAATCGCCTTCACCGAATTCAGAATAGTGCAGCTCGCATTGTAACAAATACTAGAAAATATGATCATATCACCCCAATTCTTCCAAAACTACACTGGCTACCTGTTAGACAGGGGATCCATTAAATTTGTTTTTAATAACTTATAAATCTATTAATGATATGGCGCCAGAATACCTGTGTGAACTGATGTCCGTTAGAAAGTCATCCCGAAAACTCAGGTCATCCAGTCAGATACTATTGCAGGTGCCAGTGTTTCTGCTCAAGTCATATGGTGATTGTGCATTTAGTGTTGCAGCCCCCACTTTGTGGAATAGGTTGCCGGCAAATATTAGAAATGCGTCGTCTCTTGAAAATTTTAAATCTCTTCTAAAAACACACATATTTGAGGTCGCTTTCAGAGATAAATAATTATTATCTTTTAAATCATTACAGAGTTCTTACAGACATATTATTTGGGGTATTGTTAAATTACATATTATTTGTCCATCGCCTTTGAATGGCTCCTGCTAGTAAAGACGCTTTATTAAATATACATTATTATTATTATCATTACTATTATTATGAACCGATGTGCTTTTGATCTGTGGCCAACCGCGCTACCAATTAGGCCATGGAGGCTGGAATGATTTAGGAGAAAATACAAAAACAAACGTCACCTATCAATTGATGAGCTAACTATTAACAGGTACAGATGTTTCTAATCCAATCAAATTAGATAACATTACCATTGTCATTTCATTAAAATACTTCCATGACTCGTATTATACCGAGATTATTCTCAACATTTGAATGTCGATATAGATAGTTTGAGAGGTGACATCTTCAAACGTATTGGCGGAATGAGTACAATTTAACTACAATCTGACGTACGAGAGAAATTGTATATAGAAATGTGAACTTGTATCCAACTACCGGCACATTTCTGTATATGGCAGGCTAAACGGGCCAAGCCATATCCGAAGACAAGGAATTGAAATGAGGAATGAAACACCACCCAGACACAGCTATACCCATGTTAGTGGTCTTTAGCCAAATGAGCTATCAGTGTGGCCACTAATTAAGATATATAAATTCCATAATATCGAACCTATAATATATACAAGTCTAATTTATGATAATCGTGGAAATGGTTGTAATTGAGATTGGTCAATCTCTGGAAAACCGAACTGCTGAAATAAATAAGAAAACAACCCAGTTTATAATTATTAGTAAGTAAATAAGTAAGTAATTTTATTCGATGATATATACAGTAGCATTATTACATTGTTTATCGCATAATATTATTTACAAGCATATACCATCATGACAACAGATAAGTAAAAAGTTGTAACCTCCAAAATAAACACCAAACATGTAGAACATAATTGATTATACGAGGAGGCGCAGTGGCCTAAAAGTTACACATTTCACTGTCCAAGTGAGCTGATTATGGTGATAGCATAACATAATAAAAGGTAATATTGTACAATATATTATACAATATATGTAATTTATAAATGAGTTCGTAAGAAATATCTTCACAGATCTATTAAAGCTATGTTGCGACCTCAACTGTCTTATTGTTTCTGGCAGTTTGTACCATATTTCAGGTGCTAGGTAAATAAATGTCTTTGATAAAAATTTGTTTTTCTGTATTGTATATGTGGCTGGTGAAGGCATCTTGTTTCGTTTGAATGAATATGTCTATTTACAGTGAACATCGTCATTAGGGGATCTGGTAAAGAGATATGTCCTTTAGCTTGAGAATCTGTAGCTTCTTAAATAAGGGTTCGGTATGAGCATTATAGTTTGATTTCGAGACGGTCCTGATTGCCTTTTTCTGTAAAATTTCTAATCTCCGTAAGTACGTTGAGTGACTACAACCCCACAATAGCGTGCCATATGTTAAATAGAGAATATCAAAAATTCGTATACTGTTCTCATATTGTGTGTACTTAAGATATGCTTAATTTTATTGAGGGCATATAGTCCAGCAGATATTTTTGATCTACAACTATCTATATGCTCATGCCAGTTTAGGTTTTCATCTATTAGTAGTCCCAGAAAGTTTACACATTTAACTCGATTAATAATTGTATTATCTAATTTTAATACATGTGTGTCCGACTTAACATTCTTATTTTTTTAGAAGAGTACGTGATGTGTTTTGATGATTTTTACCAGATACATAAATGGTAGTATCATCTGCAAATAGTATACATGCGGTGCACCGGAGGGATCCTGGTAGATAATTTGAGTATAAAATGAAGAGCGAGAAGAGTATATTTTGGAAACTGCATTTTTTGTGGAACGACCTTTACGGAAGCCATATTGGTTCTTGTTCATTAACGAGTTAATTGTCATGTAATTGTACAAAGGATTATGGACTATTTTTTCATATATTTTGGATATGCTAGGTAAAAGCGAAATTGGTCTTAATTTGTAAAACTTTGTTTATCTTTTGATTTATAAATCGGTATTACTTTTGCAATTTTAAGTTTTGACGGGAAAACACCGGTTTCCATCGATTTATTTACAGCTATGCTAAGTGGTAACGAAATGACAAATTTTATCTGTTTTAGTAATAGCGTATTCACATTGTCATGTCCACAACTCGTTTTGAGTTTTAGAGAATTTATGGTGTTTGTTATTTCTTTACTGTCATTAGAACGAAAATATAGAGATGTTGCTTTCTTACATGTACATATTTAGGTCCAATCTCAGAGAACAATTCGCTAAATTTGTCTGCAATGTAAGTGGGATCGTTTTCAATTGTGTTATCTATTTTGAATGAATTTGATATTGATGTTTTGTCATTTTTTCTGTTGAGTATCTCATTTAATGTGCTCCATGTTTCCTTAATGTTTGATTTGTATTGTTGAAATAAGTTACCATAATATTTTTTTGTTTACGTTTGATTCTGGTACAGTTATTTCTGTATGTTATATATTTAACATATTCCCGTGATACGTTTTCTTTACCTAATTGCTTTTTATAAAGTTTTTAAATATGATGTTTGTTTCGGGAAAGTTAGATAATTAGATAAATGGAGTTAGTATTATTAACAAGTGTAACATTTATGGCGCCTCCGTGGCCTAACTGATAGCGCGTTGGATCACAGACCACCCGAGTTCGAATCTCGACGTGGGCATATCTGAAAGGTGTTTAATATTTTACTTCGTTCCGTTACCTTTGGAGATCGCTCGGCCCATTTAGCCTACCTTGTGCACAAAAGTGGCCGTAAAGCATCAATCATCAATCATATTTACCTGTACGGCGATTCAATGCCAGCTTTGATTTGTGGGATCGTGGATTTGTAAGCGACTAACTATGGGGTGGAGAAAGTGTGATAGTTCAGACGGATAGTACACAATACTTCGTTCCATCAAAACTAATAGTGAAGCAATGACCGGTGGATCAAAGAAAGTGTTATGGGAGGGAGTTCTAAAAACGCGGGTGTCTCATGGGATCCACCGATTTTTTCATATTGTCCAGGACCATAAGGGATTCTTCTTTAACAAGCTTACCGATGGAAACGTATTCTAGACTCTCATGTAGTGCACTGAGTTATCTCAGCTCAGAGATAAAGGTCTGCTCTTCCTCATGAGAGAAGTATCTTAGGATTAATCTGATGTGGTTTGTTTACGTCGGAAACATACGTGCATATACCTTATCCTTGATCTTCTCTGTCGGAAAAGTTTATAATAATAATAATAATAATAATAATAATAATAATAATAAATAGCGTCCTTAAAACCAAAAGACCAAGATCTGAACACTGAGGAGGTACACCAGATAGCAATGATATAATATTAGACAAAATATCGTGAATAGACAATGTCTAGATGTTTTTGTTCAACAATGGATTGAAACCATTCAAGGACTTACTCCCCATAAGCAAACACGTATAGCAAATTAGAATAAAGTACATTATGATCGACTGTATCCTGATTGCCTTGATCAATTGACATCACAATATACACTAAATGAATGATTAGCATATTTGTGTTTTATTTTTTTAAAGGTCGCTTTATCAGAAAAGAAGGTTAATTCGGTGTCAGTGGCACCGATCTAGCTCTTCTTTCGTTTAACGTAAAAATGTCGTTAACTATTTGTTTTAATCGAAGTAATTCTACAGACCGTGAAATTATTACAAATACGATGTATCAGTCAATTTAAAGTTCTTCATTATCATTTATTAGCTAGAGTATGCAGAACGGAGTTTCGGAGAATAAGTGTTTGTTTATCTAATAAAGTATGTGAGCTGAAAGTCCCGATATGTGACCATCTTGAGTGTCTTCAAAAAGGGCGTATCCGTGGTCTAGTTGGTAGCGCATTGGACCACAGATCACTACCACCCGAGTTCGAATCTCGGCGTTGGCATAACTCAAGGGTGTTTCATCTTTGACTTCGCTTCATTACATTTGGAGGTCGTTCGGCCCAATTGGCGTACCATTTGCACAAAAGTGGCCGTAAAACGTCATCATCTTCAAACAAAGGCAACCTATGTTTGGTCAATTGTTCGTATGCTTCCACTACTCCTATCTGGATAGGGGGAGGGATCTAAGTGGTATTTGTACATACCGAGAACGAATCAAAAGAATTATCATCATTTATTTGTTCGTTCATTCATTCATTCTTTATTTCATTCAATTTCAGAATATTAAATAAAAAGGTGACTCGGTTAGCCTCCAAACCCTCGACATCAACATTTACAGACCTCCGTTCGAACTATTGCGATGTCGGTGCTCTCATTTCCAAATAGTTTGGTCGTCGTCAATTTTAAATTATAAATGCGATAATTCACAATTAGACATATTGAATAGCATCTGGTAGAATCCTATGATTATTACCTGTATCTTGGGATGTTTCAATCTTTAGAGTGTCAATTTACGATCAGATTAGCTCTTAGCTCACATTTCCAAAGACAAAGCGAAACAAAGACATCACTCATTATTACATATTATCAATAAATATTATATGCCCTGTTATCGTTCTGTTATTTTTCTGTAATTTATTGTGTCTTAGATCCTGTTAAAGCTCTTAAGATATATATGTATATGTATGTATATGTGTGTGTATATATATATATATATATATATATATATATATATATATATATATATATGTATATACTAGTAATTGTTTTCCTTTTTGATATCCGGGTTGCTGGCTGATGATGATACATGCACACACAGAACCTCACTATTATGTATTATGAGGCAGTGGGAAGACAGCTTCATAGCTACACTGGTCCACCGGCATTCCACATATGTCTTACATTTACATTTAGCTTATATATACATATTTCTGTACTGTGGAAATTGGAAATACATTTCTATTCTATTCTATAAAAACACAACACGTCTACGTCTAAGAAATATAATACATAATTAGAAGTGACTCGTCAATAATGGCTAACATAATGACTAGATGTAGTCGTATAGATTCGAAAGCCGAACACATTTCCGGGCGATATTACGTTGATTGCTGACGTAACAGTTTCAATCCAGATCATTTTCGCCCAAGTTTTATATTTCAGTTTTCCGAGATTGATGCCATCTCTGGATGTCAAATAATTATTCGTCACACGTATCACACGCTTCAGGGACTTCAATATTAATAAATTACAAGTAAATAAACCGGATCAATATTATGTTATTGTCATAGACTGGTATTATATTTCTATTAGTAGTGTCGGTTTTGGAGTTAGGAAAACGGGAAGATCTGTTGCACACACACACACACACACACACACACACACACACACACACACACACACACACACACACACAATATATATATATCGGTGAGTGAGTGAGTGAGTGAGTGAGTGAGTGAGTGAGCGAGTGAGTGAGTGAGTGAGTGAGTGAGTGAGTGAGTGAGTGAGTGAGTGAGTGAGTGAGTGAGTGAGTGAGTGAGTGAGTGAGTGAGTGAGTGAGTGAGTGAGTGAGTGAGTGAGTGAGTGAGTGAGTGAGTGAGTGAGTGAGTGAGTGAGTGAGTGAGTGAGTGAGTGAGTGAGTGAGTGAGTGAGTGAGTGAGTGAGTGAGTGAGTGAGTGAGTGATACGGATCCGATAGCTGAATTGATAGGGTGAAAGTCTATACGTATTCCTGATCCAGATTTAGCCCCTCTCACCCGTTTCCCGATTAATGTGTTGACCGGAATTGTCGCTGTCGGATCGGTGGAGTCAACTGTTGAAAAAAAACCAAGCTCCCTGGGTAGTTAATGCAGGCGCCGTACTGTACGGCTTGATGTACAACAAACGAGAAGGTATAACATCTCGAGGACAGCTCTAACAACTATAAATCATTACCTTTACGGACAGGTAACCCATGTCTAATGTTATGTTTATCTGCCGTGTTAATAGACGTGTCAAGTCGATAACGAAGCCAATCTTACCCCCATGCTATCTATATCTACCGCTGCTCGCTCACTATCCAGAAGGCTGACATATTGGTTTCCGTACACTAACTATCCGGATGGGTGAAGTTCGTTTTTAGAAGTTCGGGAGATCTTTATTGTACTAGGATACGCTTACCGGTAGTTAACACACTTTACCGTGGATTTGTATATCATTATGTAGGTTACCGGGTACAGTATCTCCTTGTCGGCTCGGGATTCAGATTTGAGTCGCTCTATACTTGCCGATTCCAGGACCGAGGCCAAACAAACCACTCACGCACTCACTCACTCACACACTCACCACTCACTTACTCATTCACCCACTCACCCACTCATATACATCACTTAGATACGACCAGAAAAATGTAATTAATAATACAAAATCCGTATCACTCACTCACTCACTCACTCAAAAATAATATATCTAAATCAGAAAAACAACGAAATGAAACTTGATGTTAATAAAAATTAGCATAAAGATGTGTGTCACGAACATCGGCGGGAAATATATTCTACGGGTCTACGAACATCAACAAATATTGTTGTTCGTGTTTTAATAATATATAATGCGTTAATATTTACCGTGATACATTGTGCTGATTATGCCGTAGTGTGTCATTAAGGTGTCATCTAAGTTACGATTTTAGAATGTTCGTGCAATTAATAGAAGCTTAAAGTCGTTTCTCAGCCGCACTGGAAGCCGATGTGTTAGCCTATAGATTTTTCTGTAGTGATGATTGATGTTTTACGGCCACTTTTGTGCACGTGGTAGGCTAAATGGGCCGAGCGACCCCCAAAGGTAATGAACCGAAGTCAAAGATGAAATACCTCTCAGATATGCACATGCCGAGGCCATATTGAATCTTCATAGAGTCAACTCGATTTTAATTGAATTGCAAACGGGATTAAGTTACAAGCCAGTTGAACAAAAGTCTAAACAACCCTCCCCCCTGACGCCGCTAACTTGCTTCAGTCGATAGCAGAGAGATGGACGATCGATCGAAATTCCGGTTAGCGGAGAATCGGATAATTGAGAGTCGACTGTAATATGTGAGTACGTATAGTAAATAGTTAGACCGCAGTAGATTGGATAAAATCTCGGAGCTGAGGTAAAACATAATTTCTAGGTCTCTTATTCTAGAGCAACAATGGTATAGTGTTTAATGTCATTCTCTATCCAAACTATGTATACCTGGTTGTCTAAATCTCTCCGTTCTGTTGATGCTATGTGAGACTGAGTGATAGCTTTGTTTATCTTCCGGGATGGTCTCACCTGGGACGTTATGGCGACGGGCTGCTCCCAAAGGAAATGAGATGGATCACAACAAATCTGTCACCTGATATAATCCTTCGGTACCCTGTCTTACAGTACCATGTCTTATAGTACCATGTTTTACAGTACCATGTCTTACAGTACCATGTCTTACAGTACCATGTTTTAAAGCCATAAGCTAGCATTCTAACAGCGATCGCGCTCTTCTTTAATCGAGCTCCGCTCTAAGGACCACAACCCCGGAATACGGACCTGTATACTCATGCAATAATTCACTACTTCTGCCCCCCGCCCACCCGTGGGTCATGCGCGAGTTGCACTCCGAAGCCAAAGACAGAACAAAACTACGTCCTCTCTCTTAAAATAGCTAACTGTATTGTAGTCATACAATGAATATATTAAAGTCTTGGAAGGCGATGAGTTTTGTAGGAGAGGGATATCTTTATGGGGTCGTTTTGCCGCCATATGTCCCGGATCTTACTAGCGGCTAGGCTAAATAAATTACTCACTCACTCACTCACTCACTCATACACTAAAGCTCAGGTAAGTTGTTGGGATCTTAAGGCAGAATTTTGTGCATTCCGCTCAACCACACTACAACCATCGTATGATCTTTTCCAACAAGCGCACAGCCAGATTAAGGTGTATACGTAGGCGTGTTTGAACATAAGCACGTACGCACATGCACATATGTGCATACAAACAGATTTGTCTCGCGCTTGTCCCAAAAGTAAGCTCACGAATTGTCAAGAATCAAAATGACATGATTTTGACAGATTGTATAATGGTGATATACCCATAGAAAAATAATGCGAAAGGTAATCCTGACTTACTGTACGAAGCTGATACACGGTTTACAGGTAACATCGATAAACTGATTAGATATGCCGTTTACAGGTATCGTTGACACATTTTACATCGATGATGAAATGTTAGCAGGTAATGGTTGCCCTATCATACGGTGTAAGCATATTGTGTACAGTGGATCTCCACAGAGAGTACAGTGTTGACATCACACACACACACACACACACACGAACGCACGCACGCACGCACGCACGCAAATGCGGGTTGGCCTTTAGCTTTATGGATCTTGTATTGTTTACGTTATGCCACTATTAATGTATCGCTATGACGTCAGGAAATATAACAACTGCCTATTATCGTCCACATTTTATAATTGTCTGGTAATCTGGGGGGGGGGAGTTGTCCTGTTAATATTGGGACAAAGACGATTGCTAACAGATAAAACATGCGCCGCACATCTGAACGGAAAGGGACAACAGTTGTCCCTTAAGGCGACCATCTCGCTTTCTCGACATCCGGGACACAAGATGTCGCGGAATTAGCGATGACATCACAAGCTAGCTATCTTCTTATAGTCGGACCGAGTTAACCCTGGATCAGCTACAGAAGGTCCCCGATAAACCAACTCAAGATCGGAATAACCCAGCTGTGTCGTTCGGCAGCTGTTTTTATGTGATTATCGCGTGTTTAAAGCATATGAGCCAATCTGCTTCTGTTCTTAAAATTGTCACGACGTAGCGTCGTTATACTTCCGCTAGCATACCGGTGTCGCATGGTACTAATCCAGTGTGTGACGTCATATGTGATCCGGGTTGTGCCATAATTATATTCTACTTGCCGTTAGTGGCATCAGATGAGTCTCGCCCTCTTTCTGAGATGCGGAAATGAACAAGTACCAGATATCGTAATTATAATGACGTCATATTGGCCCGAGTGGTGTTAAATTCGTTCGGAGCGCACTTGACTATTCAGGATCGAATCCAAGACACTTCTAGGCACCTCTGGATTTATGGGCTCGAAGGCCACATCAGAGAAACAAGGAAGTTAGCGTACTTTGTGATGGCAAATGTTTTTTTTTGCATTTACGATCGTAGTAACTGAATATCACCGTGAAATTAAACTGAGAGTACAGTGAGAGTACACTGAGAGTACACAAAGGGTAAAACAATCTATATCTTGTGTAACGTGTCCAAAACGGTAGAACCAATTATTCTCAAGAGTTAAGTATGACTGTGTGTTTACTTAGTTAACAGTGTCCCAGCACTCACATAGGTGTCCCGAGATTCCCATAGATAACAGTGTCCCAGGCAGACATGAGGTCAATTCAATTCCAATTCCGGAATTGGAATTAATAAATTTAGAATTGGAATTGAAGTTTCTTACAAAAAATTAAATTTATAAATTAATTTACCATTTAATTTTTTAATTCAGAAAATTTTTTCCTTGAGTAGGTACTCAGAGTACCTACTCATGATAAAAAGTAGCAGGTAAAAAGAGTAAAAACGGAACTGAAATTGATAAATTTGGAATTGGAATTGATAAATTTGATGTGGAATTGGAATTGGAATTGACAAAATGGAATTGACCCCATATCTGGTCCCAGGACTCACTCAAGTAACTCTGTCCTATAATTCACACATGTAATACTGTCTCATGACTCATATTTATAAGAGTGTCAGAGGATTTATACAGGTACCTACCTACTGTAACATTATGACATATATAAACGACATATATAATAGATTATGGCCTTAAACAGATAATTCTGCTAGGACTGACCTATGAAGGTACTTATCATCTTAAAGAAACATGTTTAATATTACAACATGGCCGACTTGTCTCTAGGACGTACTAGGACGGACCTGATCGTATAATCTTATACACAGATGTGCAGGGACGGATCTGATCATATCGCCTTATACACACAGAAGTACTAAGACATACCTTCTCATATCATCTTGTATAGACAGATGTACTAATATGGACCTTATCATATCACCTTATACTTACATATGTACTAGGACAGACTTTATCGTATCAGCTTATAGAGACAGGTGTACAAGGACAGACCTTATCATGTATTGACGGATGTACTAGGATGAACCTCATTATATCACCTTATAAAGACGGATGTGCCAGAACAGACCATACCATATGACCTTATACTGACAGATGTATTAGGACGGATCTTATCATATGACCGTATACACGTAAATGTTCTATGCCATACCTTATAATATCATATCATATAGACAGATGCATTCGGATGGA
Source organism: Paralvinella palmiformis (assembly GCA_025642065.1). Lineage (NCBI taxonomy): Eukaryota > Metazoa > Annelida > Polychaeta > Terebellida > Alvinellidae > Paralvinella > Paralvinella palmiformis. The sequence continues at coordinate 537,523 of JAODUP010000195.1, read as the reverse complement.
TTGGTTTTGTTGTTCGAGGAGAATCCCCAGGCTGTCGCTTATTCAGCACAGCCTTTATGTTGGAGTGGTTGAGAAACTCCCTCCCCCACCACTCACAGGGGAGCAGTACGGAAATATGGAGCCGAAATACCCTGAGGGTGGTCACTGCCAGAGTGTTTTACGTCCTCAGGGGTTTTTAACGTCCCCCTTTATTTTAAATAATTCAGTGGAGACGGCAGCGCCATTTAACGTGATCAGCCACCCACGATATAAGTTTCGACCTCTTACGGGGTTCGAACCTGCGACCGTTGGCACCAAGTGCCGGGTGATTAACCGCTAGGCCACCGGAGCTCACTATTCGGATGGATCTTATTATGTCACCTTATACAGACAGATGTACTAGGACAGACCATATCACATCTCCTTATACAGAAAGATGTACTAGGACAGACCTCATCATATCACCTTCTACTGAGGGATATACCAGGATGGATCTCATCATATCACCTTATATAGACAGATGTATAAGGACAGACAATATCATATCACCTTATATAGACAGATGTATAAGGACAGACAATATCATATCACCTTATATAGACAGATGTATAAGGACAGACAATATCATAGCACCTTATACATACGAATAAACATTTATATTATCATATCTTACACAGGCGGATACATTAGGACGGACCATATGATATCACCTTATACACACATATATACTAGGACAGACTTTATCATACGACCTTATACACACATATGTACTAAGACAGACTTTATCATACGACCTTATACACACATATATACTAGGACAGACTTTATCATACGACCTTATACACACATATATACTAGGATGAACCTTATCATAGCATCTCACACAGATAGATGTATTAGGACGGACCTGATCATATCACCTTTTACAGACAGATGTACTAGAACACCCCTTATCATACCACCTTATACAGACAGATGTACTAGGACAACCCTTATCATACCACCTTATACAGACAGATCTACTAGGAATAAAATGATCACACGACCTTATGACAGGTCAGTTGTACTAGGACAGACCTTAAAACATGACTTTCGTCGGATATCAACAAGGACGAAGTTATCCACGCTCCTATTCAAACAGGTATAAGAAGGCGGACCTGGGTCTGATCTTGTCCTACGACTTCATATACCGACATGTGTACTAGGACAAATCTCATAACAGGACCTATACAGACAGGTATACTGGAACTGACGGACCTATCTGAGGTCACACCCTATAGGCAGCTAGCTGGCTATCTGTGATGTTATTGGATGCCGGGTCAGAGCCAGTTATAAAGCTATTGGCGGCTCAGTGATAGTCACCGACAAGTTGTTGTCAGCCAAGGCAAGGATCACATACACACACAGAGAGAGAGAGAGAGAGAGAGAGAGAGTGGGTGAGAAATAGAGAGGCAAGCAGACAGAGGGAGAGAGGAGAGAGAGAGAGAGGTAGTCTACACACAACCTGGCTAGTATATCGGCCTGACCATAGGCTACTGCCAGGCTACTGTTGGGATACCATTATTATAATAGTGTGATACTTTATGAATACTGTCGGGATGCTACTGCCAGGCTACTGCTAGCACGGGTCGGCACCCTGCTAGGATACTGCCAATCCGCTGCTAGGATGCAGTTGTGTTACTGTAAGGACAATGTCTGGATACTACGAGTGTAGTACTAATATACTGTCACTTTTCCGATACTATCACCTGTTCGGATACCATTAAGATACTAGAAGGATACTATTGTGATACTCTGGTAGGATACAAATTGCAAAGATGTTGATATGATACTGTCCGGATACTGATATACAGCCTGGCTATACTGTTGCCTACATTCGGGATGCTCTCTCAACAGTATTAGGATACTGCCACACAACACTAATCCAGGACAACTTTCAGGATACTACTGTAAATATATTGTCAGGGTAAGCTACTGCTAGTTAAGACTACTGTTGTGTTACGTTAGGTTAGGTTCCTACCAATCCAGGCCGCTGTCAAGCTAAATTGCTGTCAAATCCAGGCTGTTTTCAAGCCAGGGAATACTCAAGCTTTACGCACCACCAATACGAAGTTAGCTAATCTCGAGACAACTATAAATAGGAAGAAGAACAACTAACAACAACATTAACAACAACTTATAACAACAACAACAACAACACACAACAACAAAATAACAGCAACTCGAAACATTCAGACTTTCCGACTACAGTTCTATAACATCACATGATACAGTCCTATGGTACCACGTGGTACAATCGTAGAAGATCACGTGACAAGATGTTAAAATATCACGTGATCCAACCTTATAAAAAAACGCGGTACATCCTGCAATACCACGTGATCTATTCCTTTGACATCCTTCTGGACATTAGCAACGTCGGAATAGCAATATTGTGATATACTCAGATAAGACAACTTGATATAATAAGGCCTTTTACTGGAGCGAATGATCGTCCATTTTCTTTAGAGCTGGATACCGTGTACTTTGCACTTCGCTCTTCCCTCCCCCCTCATTTATGGATTCGTACAGTTAACTGCTGCACTCAACTCACTCGGGAGCTTACTGTTTTAGCCGTCACTCCTAGGGTCGTTTGTTTCAATGATATCGCGTGTGTTATAAGGATAATGTTGGCTCAGTGTGATATGTAAGGTCGCACCCTGTTTCCCTCCCGTCATCCAGTTGCCCTTTGGCGTGCAACCGACATCAACCAACATCAACCAAATATCAACCAGCATCGAGCAATATATACCAGAATTGATAAACATCAACCGGAATCAACATCGACCAACGCCAACTGAGATCAATCAGAATCAATCAACATCGACCAAGATCAACACTATCAACCAACAACAACCCTCGTCAACTAACGTTAACAAACACCAATTCGCCGGATTTCATCGGCGGTCGAACACCGCCCCCCGCCCACGAAACCGGATCACGTGCTCGGAGTTGGAAGAAGTCGATGGGCGACGACGACCTTGACCTTGCGTCGACGCCGCCGCGCCGCTGCCTTCATGGATCCGGGATCGGCGCCGATCCAGGTGCGCGTCGTCGATAGGGGCGGCTAGCGTTCAGGATCCGCCGGCGTCACCGTGGCCCCTTACGGTCTGGAGGCGAGGTCCCGGAATCCTCGATGTGCGCGATGCAGATCGAGGAGTTGCTGTATCTGCCCCTGGGGCCGGGCAACCGGGGGCACTTCGGCTGCCCGAGGGTCGCTGACCTGCTGTCGTGGCTTCCATCTACCGGAGGACAACACCAGGTTCGTGCTGCTCGCCTTCGTCATGGTCATCTACATGTTGGTCGGAGCGACAGTGTTTATGTTCCTGGAACGGGACAAGGAGGTCGAAGATAGGAACGCTTACTTCCATCGGCTGAACGCCTTCATCCGGGACAATCCGACCGTGAACGAGACGCAGCTGAAACAGCTGCTCGACTACCACGCCGAGGCATCGGCAGCTGGCCTGCTCAGTGACCGCAGACAGAGGTGGGACTTCTCAGGATCGTTTTACTTCGTGGGGACGGTCGTGTCGACGATAGGTAAGTTGATGACTTATATTGTAGACACCTGTATGTCGATGATACAGGTAAGACATAATAACATACAATAAATGTGGGGTCTTTTGGAGGATTATTTATTATTATTAATATTATTATTATTACGACAATCATTATCGTCATCATTAACGATATATATATATATATATATATATATTTGTGTATGCATGCGCTCGTGACCTTGTGTGCGTGGATGTGTATATGTGTGTGTGCGCTCAGCTTACTTTTCTAATTTATTTAATTTTTAAATTACTCTGATGGAACTGGCTAAACTAGTTTATTAGTTAATTGTTTGTTTCATAATAACAAATAAATTGCTGTTTTATCAATATCTGGTAACGACAAAACAATTATTATAATACCTACTAGTAGTTCTTTTCCAGTTAATATATACATATATATATATATATATATATATATATATATATCCACTTAACTGGTGACTATGTAATATATTTCGATTAGTTGTTACTGACTATCAGTATCTAGTCAGAGGTCACCACAAGCCGACGAGTGTCGTGACCTTTGTCGATGGTGGCAGTTTGTTGCCAATCAAATCTCTATCGGAGAGAATCTGGGAGAAGGTCGGTCGGTCGTTCGGCCCACGTCGTCCGGCCGATTCCTTCACAAACCCGATCAAGTGTCGGCCATAATGTCTTTCCCGTCAGTTACAGACGGGACCATTCCCACCGAGGACCAATACCCATCTCCGGACCATTACGCTGGGCCTCACTGACTCTCATCAAAATGGTCATTCGTCTTTTGTCGCCCGTCGGACGCTGCTAAAGCTCGCCCTATAAACTGGTCAGCAGTTATGCGCCCAATGTGGGCTAATCTTCCAGAATTAGAGACCAGACTCCGAATCCATGCCCGTTGATCTCGACACGAATCCATGGTACCTTCCCCGACATAATACGGTGGCGCCCTCACCAGACCCCGACATAATACGGTGGCACCCTCACCTATGCGTCCCGGTTTGGTATTGGTCGTTTGTAAATAGGCAAGGTCAATGAGTTGATTCTCTCTCTTCATCCGCCCTCCCTACATACTCTCTCACTCTGTGTGTGTGTGTGTGTAATTGTTGAAAATGTACTGGCACGGTGAATCAGTTAACATAATAACAAGATTTTAACGATTCATCAGGGATCTAGTTCAGGATTAGCGACTTTTTTCTACTTAATCATGTGACCTATCAGTAACACGCGTACATGTATCGATACGGGCGTGCGTATTCGAATAAAAAATCGTGACTGTGTCATCCGGACGAATCTCCAGAAGAATGAGTTTTGAATAGCATCTTCATAAGGTTGACACATGTACATGGAATCCGTACGCCCCATCCCTGTGCATTGCGTGCATGTGTCTGTTTGTGTGCGTGCGTGTATGTATGAGAGAGAGAGGGAGGGGAGGGAGGGTGAGGGAAGGTGAGGGAAGGAGGGAGAGAGAGAGAGAGTACAAACGCATTAGTTTGTTTTTATAATATGGAAAAGGGGTATCGTTTTTGAGAACCAAAACCTTCAATTGAGTCATCTGAAAGATTCACCCGCAGACTGAATACGAAATGTTCATCCCAGAACAAAATTTTCCTCGTATTTTTCATCCTGGAACAAAGGCCATCTCCGCGGCTGAGTAGTAACGCGGTTGGCCGCAAAGTTCTTCTGTCGTGGTTCAAACCCTGGTCTGGCTATTTCTGAAAGAAGTTTATATATGTCAACTTTGATTCGGCCAATTTAATCTAGCATGAGTACAAAAGTAACCGTTAAATAGCAACTTTCCAAATTTTTATCCGATAATGTGTGTGTGTGTGCATGCATATATGCGTGCATGCGTGCATGTGTGCTTATGTTATAGCGTTCCCCGAAAACACAGTCTTGCCTTATTGTTTTTACATTTGAGCATCATCATTACACCCCCCCCCCCGACGCCCCACCGTAGCAGTTGACCCCAACATTAGGATCAGCAATCGGGCGTGGGGGGATGGTTTTGGTGAGAGCCTTTGACCACCGTACAAGTTCCCCGGTCCAGATAGAAGCCATCCTATCGCTATATAGTTCTCTCTGAAGGCTATCGGTAAAATGGCTTATTCTGTGGCTTATTTTGTTGCTTCATTTATCAGACTTCAGATAAGAGGCCATGATGTGGCAGAGATGAAGGCTTCAGCCGCCAGATGGCCTTTTTCTAATAAAGCTTATAGCTCTAATATACGTCCACGTAGGGAGATTGCACACACCCGCTACGGTGCTGCCACCTGTCTACTACAATCAGTTGCCATGGCGCGAGGGTAAACAACCTGGCGTCGGTTAGCGTTGTAAATGGGCAGAATGCGTACGCGAGAAATGCGTGGAAAATGTAGCTAAAGAGATAATTACTGCTGTGTGTTAAGTGTTGTGTCTGTATTTGTTGTTGTGTCTGTATTTGTTGTTGTGTCTGTATTTGTTGTTGTGTCTGTATTTGTTGTTGTGTTTTGTTAGTGCGTCGTGATTGATCAATTGTTGTAGGATTGATTCATTGATTGATTGTTCAATTGATCAATCAATCGATTTATTTGTTATTTATTTAATTACTTATTGAGTGAGTGAATGATTCAGTGAGTCAATGAGTGAGTCAGTGATTCAGTAAGATAGTGTTTGTTTTGTTCAGATTTCCCACTAGTTTCAGTTGGCATATAATGCGGGGGGGGGGGCGGCTACTCCACAGTGAAATGAAATGATCAGCCCCAAAAACTTTCAGTAATAAATAAAACATATCACAAACATGGGTAATACAGGGATTCGATCTCACAGACAAGAGTTTTCAGCGCCATGCTGTAGGAAATGTGCTATGGAAGCGCCCCCTCAACATTTTTAAAATATCCTGCATATTGTATTTCCTTTCGGATCAACCCATGTTAATGATCCGGATTCGAGTTTGTTGTCTAATATTGATTTACGGTCGTATTACGACGTTAATTGTGTCTAATAAGCAGCATGGAAACGCTTTTAGTGACTACTAATCGACGTTACGAAGTAAAAATACAGCTCTTACATAATTACGACATGCTCTCCAGCGCATGCGTCGTTTTTCGACTTCCGGTAATTCATCGTTTAACTCAGCGTGTTATGCAATAAGAAATCGGATGTTAATTGCGGATTTGGGCTGAATGGCCTCCGAACTGGGATTGGCTGCGCCCGTAAACGTGTGTCCGTGTCCTAGGGTGGGGGAGGGCGAAATCTGGACACCCGTCAGGGCCAGCTTCGGGTCGATGACCTTTCTGGTATTATCGCCGCAGTGTCACTTAATGCTCGAGCTCAGTACGGATCATAGCATGGTCGATAGTCTGGAGCGAGGTGATGGATGACGTCATTTCCGTTCCAGAACGACCGGCAACTCATTGCCGACGCTAGATGGCGCCACGCCGGAAGAGGAATTCCGACCGCGACCGCACGGCTGTGCCATTGGCTAATGGTCGTGTGACGTCATGACAGATGAACCGAAGTTAATTAGCTCTTAATGTCAAGTTAATCACGTTCTGGCGTTTTACATAACGTGTCGTGTACTAGACAGGAGCGTGGGAAAGAAACTGTCATAAATTGACGCTTGAACATAAGATTTAATAATAATAATAATAATAATTAAGAATATAGAATACATAATACATAAAGGTAATCATGAGTGAGTGCGTGAGTACTTTGTCTAGGCGTGATGCTGGTCTTTAACTAAGAGATGTTTCCGGGGTGCGTCTCTATAGGGTAATGACATGATCGCGTAGGAACGTTGTACTGTCGTATGAAACATCCCACATACTCAAGCCACACTGGGTTTAGATTGGATCAATCGCTGACAAATCCCCAGACAATCCCACCTACTTATTTACCCATCATATAGAGAGACACTGAGATACACCAATGGCAGGTGGTAGACATAGAATACAAGATTGATAGATAAGGGAGAAGGTTGTTGTGGGATTTTTTATCAAAATAAACCGGATCTAGCTGTATCATTGTCGGCGTCTGTTGTTGCTAACTTTCGGTTCAAATCAATAGTTTATAAGCCCAAAGATTGTTAGGGAGAAGAAACGCTCTGTCTGTATCCTACGGCATATACCATTACCCCCCCCCCGTGTGTATGTGTGTGTGTGTGTGTCCGTGTGTGAGTGTCCTACGGCATATACTCTCTCTCTCTCTTTATGTGTGTGTCCTACGGCATACTCTCTCTCTCTCTCTCTCTGTGTGTGTCTGTGCGTGCGCGTGTGTGTGTGTGTTATTACACATTATTTATATTATCTACGACCTGATATCATATGCTCTCTTATTGTCATTGATCCTGATTATCGCTTGTCAGCATAACTCTAATATCGATCTATCCCTAGTCCCGTTTGTCAATAAATAGCGTGTTTATTCCGATCAGAGTTAACTGTAGCCAACACAATACCTAGCACGTGATCTCTGTTAGCTCAGCCGTTCCGCGGCCTTGACCTCTACGGACCGGATTACTGATCCAGGACAAGGTTAGAATCCCCAATCACGCTCCATTATCTGTCACGTGGCAGACGATAACTGGCGCAAAGCCGTAGGTGGATTATGGACGTATTTTCCCGCCTCTTGTCGGAGACAATCGTCCCTGGACGGGGCCGAATCGGTGCTTACAGAATGCCGGGATGTGAATCCTGGAAAACCGCGGATCACTTCTGGGAATGGCCGCTAAATGCGTCAACATTGGCCGGAAGAGAAGAAGAAAAAAATGGCCACTAGTGGGCGTTGAACATCGAATCCGTCATTATAGTTCTTTAACACGGAGACGCCACGATGATGGCGACCGAAACAGGAAACGGGACGTTATGTGACGCGAACATTCTTTATTATCCGTCATCATTCGGCCCGAAAAGTGACAAATCCCGGATCGTCTTGTATCCGGAAGGGTGTGGACCACGTCAGTGAAGCGTGTCAAATGTCCACAACGTTCATATTTGCGTCAATACCACTTCGTGCTTATCTTCTCATCATTTCGGTAGCTCCATAGGTCGGTCGAGTGTGCCCCATAAAACCGCAAACATTCAGATCGAATCCCACCGTTGGTCGTGTCTGTGGATGTTTCAGCCATAATCTCATTTAGTTTTCCTAGGCTGTAGCACCGGGTTCATCATACGTCTCGGCTGACATCAGCGCCAGTGCTAAACGATTTATATATTAATAACAATATTTATGTATTTTAGATAAAGAGGGTGTCTGCATGGCCTAGCTGATTGTGCGAGTGACCACAGATCTATAGCATCTGAGTTCAAACTAGACGAGACTATGTCAGAAAGGTGTTTCGTCTTTCAGTTTACCTCATTTGACGTTCCTCAGCCCATTTAGCCGATCATATAAACAAACTGACTATAAAACAGAAACATTTAAAACAATGATTTCTAATAAAGTGCCCTTACTAGACAAGTCAGAATGGTTGTAATGTGATGCCACAATAAGAGGGGGATGTCCAAACCCAATATCAGTCGTTCATACCTAAATATAATTATTTATGCAAGAAAACTTCTGTATCTTTTTCGCTTTTCTACATATTTTATAAAGTTGAAATCTTGAAGGGAAGTAATTTTTTTCGAGAACCAGAAGTGCATGAAATAGTCTTCCTGTGGAGTACAAAATGGGAGAGAGAGAGAGAGAGAGAGAGAGAGAGAGAGAGAGAGAGAGAGAGAGAGAGAGAGAGAGAGAGAGAGAGAGAGAGAGATGTTTGCCCAAGAAACCATCTCCAAACGTTGACAAAGTCTAATCGTTAATCTGTGGATAATATTATTAGGAAGACATCGAAATAGATCAGTCTAGCCATCTGTCACCAATATGGCGTGGTCACGTGACTTCTAATCTCTCTCTCTCTCTCTCTCTCTCTCTCTGTTGATTGATTTTTGTTTGTTCGATATCGATCTTTATTAGGGAGACAATCACTTGATCATTGATCGTTTTCTGCCAGTCCCCGTTCATTATATTGGAGGCTAAATTTGCTGACTCTAGGAGCTGACAAACATGGCCTTCTCCACACACGGAAGTGACGTCATATAGGCAAGCGTGTTAGCTTCGTGGGCATGAGCGTTATGGATTGTTGATGATCAAAGACTAATTTCTTGTCTGAGTCATCACATCACTGATTAACACCGACAAATCAGTGTTAGAGTTTACAAAAAAACTATTTTCATCAAGATTTCGTTTTTGATGAGCAACCAATAATACCTAGATAAGAAAAAAACATACATCTATATGTTTATATGACGTCAGCATGTGTTGATTAGATCACATGATCAGAGTCTCTTAATATTATCGGATCAAATAAATTCTGAACCATTAGGTTAACCTTGGATCATCTCCTGGATCGTGTTAGTGGGAACTTTGTGACCACCAAACGGGAACGGAATAACGGTTACTGACCCCCCTCTCTCTCTCTCTGTGTATGTGTGTGTGTCTATGTCTGTGCGCGTGAAAGAGGAAGTTCGTGCGTGTGCACACACACATACAAGCACTGTGCTTTATTATACACAGCTAAAACACACAATATATATATATATATATATATATATATATATATATATAGATAGATAGATAGATAGATAGATAGATAGATGGATGGATATATAGATAGAAGATGCTTGACATAACTCCAATGCTACAATACTGAAGCGTCCATCCATCAAACTAACGGTGTCTTACGGAACGACGACAACGCAACAACATATCACGTGTCCGTTACCCTAGACATCCCCCCCCCCCCCGATCGCTAGTGGCGGTAATTTGTTTTTGTAAAATAACACGTTAACAATTAGGATCGACGTTTTTAATGGAAAACATACCATTATAAATGGGAATTAAATAGAAGATTAATGGCTCAGAGAAGACTAATCGGTTTCTTAAAGGAACACAAAACCATTATTACAATAGGCTAGCGGTTAGAAATTTGATTAAGGACGTCTTTTATCTCTTGAAAATAGGCTTTGGTTTTTAAAAGATGACATTTTCTTAGGGTACACTCCTCCTATACACGAATAGCAGAAATAATGAAGTTAGTTGAGTTATTGGGTAATATATATATATATATATATATATATATATATATATATATATATATATATTGTATATGTGTGTGTGTTTGTTTGTTTGGGTCCGTCTGTCTGTCTGTCTGTCTGTCTGTCTGTCTGTCTGTCTGTCTGTTTTATCTTATGACTATTCTTATCATGCATAGTTTCTTGTACCACGTGATCTCTCCCAGAACACGTGACATTTTCAAATGACAGCTGACAGATTAGATAATTTTTAAGCTTTGATAAACTATATATATATATATATATATATATATATATATATATATATATATATATATATATATATATATATATAATGTTGACAATTTAACATTGGTGTTTTTAATGTTGCTGCATATTGGTTCTATCTTTTAGATGTTTGTTATAATAGACAGACAAAGAACGTGAGATAATTGTCCGTTATAAATGTTAATCATTATAACAAAATGTATTATGCTTTGAGAGTATTTATTTATCATTTGTACTGATGATGTCGAGAGTGATCTATTTTATTAACATGTGGCGTGTGTGTGTGTTATGATAGATACCTTTGTGGTACGTGTATTATGCGTATGTATGATACACGTGCTACCCGCATGATCCATGTGTCACCTATGTGATGCGTATATCAGCCATGTGTTTCATGTGTTACCTATGTGATCGGTATATTACCCACGTAATCCATGTGTTACCTGTATGATCCGTGTAATTTCAGCGCAACATTGCTCGACTCTCCCGAAGCACTTTTAGCAACGTACTCCGGTGCCAATCCTCAGGTCGGGGGTCGAATTTCATGGTCTGTGATATGTTTAATCCTTTAGTAAAAGACCTTGACCAAGTATAAACAAAGTAATCACCTACTCACTGATTCGCTGGTTCGATGAGAGCAACTGTTTCTGAAGTAGATAAATTGATGAACGCCAAATTGAAGAGCCAGATAAGACAAGAGAAACGACTGATAGACAGATGGGTGATGGACAGACTTAACAAGAAACACAGAAACGGTCAGACAGACAGATAGATAGATAGACAGACAGACAGACAGACAGACAGACATATATATTTTGACTATGACAAAAAGAATATAATTAATAATAATATATATCTATAAAATAGCATTATTAATTTACTAATATAAGTTTTGTATGGATATAATATTAAATGGCACAATATATTTCAAATAATCTCATACAAGTTGAGAGATGAATTTGGTGTTTGTCTCATGTTATATGCGAATTAATGTGCCAAGATTATTCTCGAACATTTAATTTTATGAATGATAATACGACATTGCAGCCATTGCCACTAGAGCAATCTACTCAGTGTTTATTATTACATCAATAATTACATTAAATATTTTAATTATAATTAAAATATAATCTATAGCTGCGCAACAACATAAGACAGACGTAAACAATTGGCTGTTATAACCCCCCCCCCCGAAATCCCTTAGATTTGGCTGCTAACAGAACCGCTCTTCCTGTTATTGAGCGCACCCCATTTTTGGTCAGATGAACTCATTACTACTCACTCAGCGAAGACGACTCCCACAACACGTCGCCGGTGTACTCTGTTCGTTGCGAGTCGCGACTTCTAGCCGCTAAAAACCGTGTCAATGCAAATACTGAATCTATTAAATCGGATGGAAATAAGATATTCCCGGAATCTAGGCCATTAATCGGCAAATATCGACGATTCTCTGAAATGCTCCTCCGAGTTACAAATCGTCTTCGCAACTAGCTCGACGTCATCACTCCCGAAATTGTGATCCGTTTAAGAGGTTCCAACAAACTGATTGTCATTTAAGGCGTCTATTAGTTGTATTCCGAGATAAAGGAAGAAGGAGACAAAACCCTAAAACGGTAAATGTAGGGAGATAATAAGTCGGTCTGTGATGGTCGATCTTGATTTATTGAATCGTTTGTTCTAAATATTCTAAAACTTGTTGCTCTAATGGATTATACTAATTTATTACGTGATTATTTTATGTCATGGTACGTGAGTGAATGTGTGTGTGTGTGTGTGTGTCCGCGGTTGCTTGCGTGTTTCTGTGTGTGAATTAAAAATTCACATATATATATATATATATATATATATATATAGCTTGCACGCTTTCTTTGTCTGTCTGTCTGTCTGTCTGTCTGTCTGTATGTCTGTCTGTATGTCTGTCTTTCTGTCTGTTCGTATGTAATAGCATGACAACGGTTATTAATCCAGCTTTGTCTTTATTAGTGTTACCTGTTCAGGTTACTCTATTAGACAATAACAATATAAGCAGGTGCTATAAGCAGACATAATATCTGTAACACACTTGTAATAACATACTTAAGTGCATCCTTTGTCACATATTATCCATTTCTTGTGTTACAAAAGTCTGAACATCTGCGCTCTAAACCATATCGCAAAGAACTACACGGAGAGCTACCGTGATGCAAAACTAAAGACAGAACTACTACTGTGAGCCAAAAACTACAGGCAGAGCTATAACTATACCGTGATCGAAATCTACATAGGTTATGTTTTGAGTTGTTTACCCTCAGAGGTGACCATACTCGGGATATCCAAAACTACTCACACGGAGATCTGTTGCGACTGAAAACCACAAACGGAACTACTGTGACCCAAAACTAAAGCGGAGCTACCGTGTTAACAAATGACGTTCAGAACTACCACACTACCGAATTGAGCGAACAGCTAACTACCGTGATCTGGAAATACACACACACACACACACACACACACACACACACGAGACTCTAGTGAGTGGCTCGAAATACATAGTGAGTGATCCCAGTCTAAAGGTCTCTATTATAATAATAATAATCTCAAGTCAAGTTTGGGTACATTAAGCCGGAGATATAATGATTCTCGCCTCGTTGATTACATATCCCTCGGCTGACAGATAACGATAGGCTATGGGAGAGGTAGGGGGGGGGCGGGATTTATTGTCGTACTGAGGCGATATGTTCTCGTTTCTAAAGCTATAAAGCTAAAAGGCGTGACAGTAAATGGACACGCATGGTTATGCGCGTCGACGCGTCACCGCAAACATTCACTAATTAATTCTGTTTACTCGCTATAAAGGCACAACTAGTTGACATCAGGATTATTTTAAATTTAAATCGCCCTATTTTTGTTTTAAACCGAACAAAACATAATTATTTAAAAGCATTAATAAATTCATAATATACAATTATATATATATATATATATATATGTGTGTGTGTGTGTGTGTGTGTGTGTGTGTGTGTTCTTATCAGTTTGTTTCCTCGCCAGTTTATGCCCTTATCAGTGTATGTCCTTGTTAATGAATGTCCTTATCGGTGTATGACTTTATTAGCGCGAGGGCGCTTCCTTGGTCTAACTGGTAGCGCGTTGGGTCACAGATCACTACCACCCGAGTTCTAATCTCGCCGTGGACATATCTGAAGGGTGTTTCATCTTTGAGTTCGCGTCATTACATTTGGAGGTCGCTCGGCCCATTTAGCGTACCATGTGCACAAAAGTGGCCGTGAAACACCAATGATCGTCATCACCTTATTACTGCCAGTTTTAAAGTATTCCCTTATGAATGTATATCCTTATCAGTATATGTCCTTATCAGTAATGTCTATATCGGTTTATGACTCTATAAGGTTTATATTAATTTCATATATTAATTGGTTTAACCTTTCTTGTTTTATTCTAGGTAGTTATTTGTTGATAAACACGGGACGTTATCGTAGCACAACTGGTAGCACACTGAACACCAATATTGTTATTAGGGTTCGAATCTCCTCGTAACCTGTATTTTTCTATGGAGTCGTTTTTTTGGCCAGATGTCTCAGGAGTGACCAGTCACTCACTCACTCACTCATTCTCTTACTAATTCACTCACTCACCCGCTCAATATTTCACTCACTCACCAACATAATCACCCACAAACTCACTCAATCACAAACTCGCTCTCTGACTCGCTCTAACTGGATCTCTTTAAAACTTGGTATACAGGTATATAGCAACACACTTTATGTATAACGTAGCTGTTTATAATGCCACATTTTATTTTATAATTTACGTGTGCGTGGAATCACACTATAAGTATCACACACACACACACACACACACACACACACACACACACACACACACACACACACACACACACACACACATATATATATATATATATACACACACACTCTCTCTCTCTCTCTAGTGCGCCTACGTGAACTAACAAATATCGCGGTTGTAACACAGATCTATAACAAATGGGTTCAAACCCCGGCCAGACTATGTCAAAAGGGTGTTTCAGCTTTCACATAGCCCCGTTACCAATTACACAAAAGTGGCCGTAAAACAGTAATATACAACTATCTATCTATCTATCTATCTATCTATATATATATCTATCTATCTATCTATCTACTATATATATATATATATATATATATATATATATATATATATATATATATATATCTATTTTTATTATGCATATATATATATATATAATATATATATATATATATATATATATATATGATATCTATCTATCTATATATCTATATCTATCTATCTGGTTCTCTCTATATAACTGCAGCCTTACATTGTTACTTTTCATTGTGTATGTTTTGATCCAGTATTCTTGATCCAGGGTCAATCAGATTTCCACCTTTATACACATTTTGTAGACACCTCGACTCTAACGTGTCATATTATATAAATGTCTACCTAACAAAGGCTACTAGTCTGACGTCAGATGTATACATTCATCCCTTACTAGTATCTGGAGATCAGAACATCTCTTTGGCTTAAAGTTTAGATCAATCTAAGTTAATACAATGTTTGTTTACTGTATGTCAATAGCTAATGAATGTTATTATCTTAATATCGTAATACATATTCACGGGTATTAAATACTACTACTACTACTACTACTACTGCTACTACTACTAACAACAATAATAATAATAATAATAATAATATAACAATAAGAACAGCAACAACTGCTACTGCTGTTACTACTACTTTTCCTATTAGTAATAGTAGTAATAGTAGTAATAGTAGTAGTAGTAGTAGTAGTAGTAGTAAGTAGTAGTAGTAGTAGTAGTAGTAATAATAGTAGTAGTAGTAGTAGTAGTAGTAATAATAGTAGTAGTAGTAGTAGTAATACTATTAGTAGTAGTAGTAGTAATAATAATATCACTAGTAGTAGTAGTAGTAGTACTAGTAGTAATACTACCAGTAGTAGTAGTAGTAGTAGTAGTAGTAGTAGTAGTAGTAGTAGTAGTAGTAGTAATCGTCTACCAGACATCTAAAGATACTGTATAATCAAACCTTAATTTGAATCATATGACAAACGATATAAAAATATGATGACATATTAAAATATACTATGACATACTAAGCCATTTGATGTGTGATCATCTACAACACCTAAATCGTGATTAAAATATGTGATGTAATTTCGATGGAATCAGCTTCTCGGAGTAGCGCCTGGTTATCTTCGAGATTTATCTTCGTTACACGTTCAGACAACAGACACGTAAACATTGACATCTTTGTACGATCATATTTGGTGTCTCATCACTGATTTCCTCCTCTCGAGTTTAATATTTTATATAGTGACTTATACAACTTATACAACTTAAAAACATGTTCTAAACTCATATGGCACGAACACATTGTATATATTAATACACTTTACTGAATATAGAAAGTGTTTGTTGATACTTCGTGTCTTGCTACTATGAACTAATTACTACGTTGGTCAATACTCTCCCTCCCCCTCTCTCTCTCTCTCTCTCTCTCTCTCTCTCTCTCTCTCTATATATATATATTATATATATATATATATATATATATATATATATATCCCCCTACACATTTCCCTCTCTCCCTCTCTCTTCTCTTTCTCTTCTCTCTCCATCTATCTATCTATCTATCTATCTATTATATATATCTATATATCTATCTATCTATCTATCTATCTATCTATCTATCTATCTCTCTCTCTCTCTCTCTCTCTATATATATATATATATATATATATATATATATATATATATATATATCATATATCTATCTATATATGATATATATTCATCTATATATATATATATATATATATATATATATATATATATATATATATTCTCTCTCTCTCTCTCTCTCTCTCTCTTCTGTGTTGCTTTTCTAAACTTTTTTGATAGAACGTGTTCTTGTTGATAATTTATAATATATTTTTAATATAATATTTCACTGTTTCATTTTATACCATACCATACCATACCATACCATACCATACCATACCATACCATGTCATATCGTATTATCACGACTTTATCTATTGTTGTTGAAATCAATACCACGGTTGTTGTAAAGTTTCATATTAGTATTAGATGTCTACTTCAAACGGACATCTCAAACACCGCCAATATCTCCGCGGCCCTCGTCAAACAAACATTGGAGACAACAGATTGCAGAGAGACTGGTTTTATATTAACATTTACGTCTACACTTCGTAACGTATTCGCCAGAAGGATATGTTTGATGAAATGTGATAAACCTTCGTTTACCTAATTTAGCGCTACGCCGTTAGCCGTGGGATGGGCGGCCGTGTTTAGAAAGGCCGACGGGCCGTTGCCGTCTGTAAATGGGCCCCCAAAGTGGGTAACAGTAAATAATTTATTCTCTTTCCGACTGGAACATAAACCGTTCGAGTTATTGCGCTACAAGTCTCTTGTCATTCGGATAACAAATCTCTATAACTATATATTGCGGTCATATTAGAATATTTCAATAGGCGTTTGTTTACATACTGGTGCCATCTTACTATCACGTTAAGGTCATCAGGCCACATATTAAGGTATTTAATGCCTGTTTCGGTGTACTTACCACATATTGTGACCCCATTTATTTCATCCAAGCGTCTTCTGTCACACAATATGGCGCAAACATCTTGCAACGAATGCTACTATTTACGAGAATAGTTTTCTTTTTCTTATTGCCCGCTTTTCCCTTTTCCTGATAGTTTCCCCTTTTTACGAGAATAGTTTTCCTTTTCTTAGTGCCAGCTTTTCCCTTTTCCTGATAGTTTCCCCCCTTTACAAGAATAGTTTTCCTTTTCTTAGTGCCCGCTTTTTCCTTTTCCTGATAGTTTCCCCTCTTTACGAGAATAGTTTTCCCTTTCATAGTGCCCGCTTTTCCCTTTTTCTGATAGTTTTCCCTCTTTACCAGAATAGTTTTCCTTTTCTTAGTGCCCGCTTTTCCCTTTTCCTGATAGTTTCCCCTTTATTTTTGCATGTTACCTATTCATTGCACATTATAAGCTTCTTGGTATGATATTCGTTTCTGTAATCACTTAATTATTATTATGGTAGTTTTAGCTAAACATAAAGACATTATCTCTATTTGTGAATGCGTTGCTAACATCGTTAGCGTTGGTTTACAGAACTGGCATAACTTAACCGGAAGTAGGTCTTTTTTAAGTTGACGGTTTGAAGTCAGCGTTAATTGAATCTCATCTAAAATAACGGATATCGTTAGAACGATATACGGTGTACTATTTCAACAGCAAACAAAAAACATTCTCTCATATTATGGTAAATAGAGGACGTCGTTGTAGCTGTTGCTGTTGCTGCTGTTGTCGTTGTCGTCGTTGCTGCTGTTGTTGTTCATTTTGCAGCCTAAAAATAATGCTCCGCTTTGATTAGATTCGGCGATATGCAAATAAAGCCGAAGACGACTGTCTGACGTCCGAATCTAGCATTCTCATCCTTCGTCATGTTCAACTGTTACCCATCTCAGTAAGATGTTTCCATTTCCATTAAAACTATTGATAGGAAGTAACCTCTCGGCAATCTTTCCCAAGTCAGATCAGTAGCGAAAATAAACAAAGTATTCGCTGACTCAATTCTAAACCATTCCATCAACTTAGACCAGGTACTAATATATGGCGCAAATGACTAACTGACGTGCTTTTCTGCGGGGAAATGACGGGATTTGAACCGGCGACCTGTTGACTTGTTATTTACGACTGTATTCACTGAGCTATACTAACGTTTGTCTCACTTCTAGAAAAAGAGTTGTGACGTTTTTCCTGGACGAACTTGTGTCTTTTTTTCCATGAAATATTTCTTTAGACATTTTCCTGTCATCTTGTACGTATTTTGTGCAGCTATTCGCTGATTGCTACCTAAATTGTCGTCTACCAAATTACAAAAGGCGAAACGGATGCTAACTTAATTTTCATAATATTTAATCGATATATTTCCGAACAAAACTACAAGCACTTTGTGTGTAAAAAAGTAGTTCCTTGTTTAGCAAATAAATAAAATTGAATGTGATAAGTAATTTGTTTTAATTTATTTCTAAACCATCTTCATATATGGAAATATATTAAAACTAATGTCTTTTGTAAAAATTCTTACTTAGACTTAAACCCCAATGTTTTCTGTCAATTGTCAACTTCGTGACTTGGTCCCAACTGCATCCGAGTTGTTTTCATCTCCCGCTCCACTGATCGTCTCCACGTCTCCTTTGGTCTCCTCCGAGATCTCTTTCCACCAGGAGTCCAGGATATCGGTGGCATTCTACAGACGTGCCCGATCCATCTCCATCTGCGGCGTTTAACTTCGAGAGAGAGAGAGAGGAGAGAGAGAGAGAGAGGAGAGAGAGAGAGGGAGGGAGAGAGAGATGGGCTTCTTTTGTGGAGTACCTTGTTTGAAATTTTGTTGGGCCAGTATATTCACAGAATTCTGTTGAGACAATTATTTTGAAAAACTTCTAGCATCTGACATATGCCTTTGGTAACCTTCCATGATTCTGCAACATAGAGTAGTACACTCAAGACGTTACTCTTAAACAGACCAGTTTTGGTCTTGTTGTTGATCTTATTGGTCTTCCAAATATTCTATAAAGCCACAAAAGCCCCTCTGGCCTTACTGATCCTTGCCTTAACTTCAGATTCTGAGTTGCCATCTTTTCTCACCTTGGCCTCAAGATAGGTAAATACAGTCACCTCTTCAATGATATGTCCTCCAATCCTTATGAGATCAGTTGTTCGACTGTTGTTTCCCAATGCCTTTGTTTTGTTGGTGTTTATCTTTAATGCTATTGTTTCAGTATTTCTGACAAGGTTCTCAGTTTTACTTTGCATGTGTCCATAGTCACCATAGTGGTGTGACAGAAGAGTTGTGTTATCTGCGAAATCCAGATTATCCAGTGTTTCTATGAAGGTCCACTTGATGCCAGCTTTCCCCCCTGATGTTGTTTCTTTCATGACCCAGTCGATCCCAAGGCAGAAGAGGAAGGTGGATAATTTGCATCTTTGATTGACGCGTGTCTCTATTTTTGTAAAAATGCGCACATAAAAATTTAATATTTTGTAAATTTTGGGTAATTCTGGAGACTTGTGAAACTTCAAAATTGTTTTTCGTTCATTCGGAAGGGGCGCTTCCATGAGGTCATTGAAGTCGATGACGATTGGTGATTGATGTTTTACGGCCACTTTTGTGCACATGGTAGACTAAATGTGGCGAGCGACCACCAAGGGTATTGAAGCGAAGTCAAAGATGAAACACTCTTCACATCTGTGATCCAAGGCGCTACCAGTTAGACTATGGAGACGCCCTCAGTGGAGTCGAAGCTAGAAGTAAACTCCTCGTACTTTCTGTTCTGAAATCCTGAATACCAAAATTCCCCTGCTTCAGTAGAAACAGTTCTGAGTGCTCTTTTAAAAGCCCAGTAACTATTAAACATTAAATCTAAATTATGTATTAATCTAACAGTCATAAAACCAGCCGATACCCGGATATATGTAACCATGATCGTTATTTTGTTCCCTGAGATGTTATTATTCCCTTGTAGCTATCCTGATTATATATTAGAAGCCGAGTAAGTACAGTACACATCAACACAATTTGTTTGACCAAAAAACAAACATAATTTTGGGAATTGTCTAACTGAGTAAAGCCCGTTCGCTCGTGACTGATCAGTGTATACACTCCGCTGTTGCTCCAGCATTTATGAAGACTGAGGATAAGTTAACGAGTCGAATATAGTGCGTACGCATTTATCGTTCAGTTAGATTTAGAACGGAACGACATGGCTTCTGTTATCAGCGCTTTGATACATACATATCAAATCAAAGTAACAACATGTCTTACATAAGCTAAAAAGTTACGACAGCCCTTAACTGTAATCTCTTAATTTCCGATGACGTAAAACCCAAAATGGCGACACAACGCGAGATCGAGATCACGCAGACGAAAACTAGGGCGCATTTTAATCTTTGACAATAAACGACACAAAAATAACACCAATTTCAGTTGATAGCAGGATATCTATTGATTTGGCCTCAATACTAACTGAATTAAAAATATGTTCCTTTCGACCAAAAGAACAATTTTCCTTAAGATCTGTTTGGATGATTTTTATTATACTTTATTGTTCTTGTTTATTTATTGATTGATTGGATCTGCCAGAAAATAAAAATAAAACGGTTAATTATTAAAAATCCGATCAGTAATCTGATCGTTGTTGGTACAATGTGATTAAGACGATTATCAGTTATAGTAAATTTAGAGTAATTCACCGACAAATATTGACTGATAATCGATGTTTGATGGACGGGATCAAAGGAAGTTCATCGATAACGGAGACGTTAGTTTAGATATGATAAGGATGCAATAATGCGGCAGCGGATCTGGGGGGGGGACGCTTGGCCTATCAGGTATCCCGACCACCCGCCTCATTGGCTACAATTTTGCATAATGTATATGACATTACGGATTCGCCGCTCCTAAATCTGCCGGATGATAGCCTCTGGAGAGACTTGGATCAGTCTTAGTAAGGGATGTGGTAAGGGGTATGATAAGGAATGGGATATGGGATATTATAAGGGTCGTGGTAAGAGAAAACATATAAAATGAGAAAACCTTAATCATTCAAATAAGTAAAAATAATTAGATTTTGTGGGACATCTTTCTTTTGATTTTTGGTTCTTTGATACGTTGCTGTATGAAGTATCGCCAGAGATGTATGGATATTGATGATTTATCTGGATTAGGCATTGATCCGGACGGTGATATCCATTGTCCCCTAGAGGATTATCGTATTTGTTTAGCGTTGTTTACTATCACAGCTTACTAATCGTGTTCTAGAATATATTACAGTAACCAGAGACTCCTCCAACCCCCCCCCCCTCTCTCTCTCTCTCCCCCTCTCTCTCTAGGATCAATCACGACAATATTTGGTTTTATGGCGAAGTATTCAATTGCGGCACTACATGTAGATGGTGTTGGTGGTGAGCGCGCGTGTTGGTGTGTTTGCTGTTTTGCTTTTGGTGCTGTACACCATCAGCGAATCGGATCCCAGTTTCATCTGTTTCTGGGGGATATTTCATCCTTAAATAATGGGCCTCGGCTTGGTCGTCTAATTTCTCTCGGCAGTAAACCGTCTGTCATATACCCAACTGTGTCTCTTTCTGTCTGTATATCTCTCCGTCCGTCCGTCAATCTGTATGTTGACTGGCTAGCTAGACGTCTATCTTCTTTTCCTGTTTATTTCTTTGTCATCTATCCACCCGTCTGCTTATCTATCTAACTAAGTACCCTCCCCCCGTCTATCTGTCTGTCAACTATTTGATAAGAGGCAAAGAAGCTGTCAATCAGATTATATTTACACATCACACTCCACTATTTGTGATGTAAAAGTAATAACAGCGTGTGCGTCATTACTATGGAAATATACTTTAGTTAATAATAATAATAATAATAATAATAATGATCATGATCATGACCTCTAATGTGTATAATATATCGATTGGTTAGTATAACAATGCCGAACTTTCGCTCACGTGTGCACTCACTCAGCACACACGCACACACGCACACGCACACACACACACACACACACACAT